>MU260820.1:75000-82500 GCA_020310875.1 Ceratopteris richardii | reverse complement strand
GAAAGACAAGTGCATCCGATGGCTCCTGTTACTCCTGCTAAGCTGAATGTGTATAAACGTAGAGAAGGTGAAGGAATTAGTAAGGAGGCTATAGGCCGCACGGAGAGTGATGTAGGGAAAAGAGTGGTTGATAATGATGGTTTTACGCAAGTTAGTTACAAGAAAGCTCTTCTTCGTGGAAAAAGAAGTAAATTTCAGTCTGGGTTTTTGGCTCCTCCTTTAAATGAGGCCAATCCGGCATCTCTTTTTGAGGAATATATGAGTGATTACTTTGATAGTATGGATATTGTTTTGCAAGATTTAGCTCCTACTCTGACTCACGATGAATCCTCCCACTCAGCTCCCTTGATTTCATGAAATTAGCTACATGGAATTTACAAGGTCTGGGACAATATGGTAAGTGGACAAAGTTGTGGAGATGGATTATTAGGCAACAAATAGATGTGATGGCAATACAAGAGCACCAGAAGCATGACCATGCTGGAATGTCTCTTTGCACAAAGGACTCTCAATTGCGATATAATGGCATTAAAAATGAATATTCAGGCTGCCTTTTCATTATTAGGAAGGGTATTCAGTTCACAGTACTGTTTGATGACCCGTGGGGTAGATTTATTATCTTACATCTGATGTTACATGAGGTGTCTTATATTTGCATAAATATTTATATGCCTAACTCGGCGGGGGAAAGGATTCAGGTTTGGAAAAGCCTTTTGCAGGTAATTCAACACTCTATAAGCTCTTAGCTATGGAGACATGCTCGTTTTTTGTTGTGTGGGGACTTCAATATGGTTGATGCTGATGTTGATTGCACAACTACTTCTTCTCTTATTTCTTCACAAGAAAGTCTGATTTGGAAAGAAGTTCTTTATAATCTTCATTGCAAGGACCTATGGAATTCCATTGGTGGACATACAATCAGATACACCTTTCATTCAAGGTCACATAAGAAAGCTATTAGCATACTCGATAGGTGCTATTATTCTCATACGCACAATTTAGATGCGATATCTTCAATGTGGATAGATGCCATGATGCTTCTTTCATATCACAACCCTTTGGTGATTGATCTTCACGAACCTCAATGGAGATCTTGCGTGCTGGTCAAACTTTCTAGAATTCCGTTGAGAATTAATCATTCCTGGCTACGGACATCAATGTTTAAATCTGAAGTTTGCAACTTAATTCAACATGTACTTTCATTGAAGGTTTCAGCCTGCATGAAATGGGAAGTCTTTGTGTTAGGCATGCAGGATGTCATTAGGGATTGTGGAAAATTCTTCTCGAATGTTCTTAAATCGGCTAAAGTGGAGGTGGAACAGGTTATACTTACCATGACCGAAAAGGTGGATGATGGACAATTACTTTCTGATAAGGAGTATAATAGATCATGTGATGCTTACACATGCTTGCAGATAATTGAGAATAATGCTATTCAATCAGCTAAAATCAGAGCTAGGTGTGTTGAAGTCGCTGACCTTCATGCCAATTCGCGATGTTTTTTTGCTTTTTTGAGGGCTAAGCATTTCAGGCTTCAGATATCTATGCTTGAAACGGATAGTTCAACCCTTCGGGATGGAGATTCCATAGCTGCTTATTGTGTAGATCATTTTCGTAAATTATTTGCTGCAACGTATAAATCAGATGAGGCTTGGTTTACCTCTTTACAGGAACTGCTTGCCTTTACTCCGCAAATGCTTGATTCGCATATGGCTGTTGCCTGTGAGAAAAGTATATATGAGGAAGAAGTTTTTATGGCTCTTAAACTTCTTAAAAATGGAAAGGCACCAGGAATGGATGGCATTTCAAAAGAATTTGTGCTAGCCTTTTGGCCCTACCTTAAGGATTTGCTCTTGAATGTTTGTAATGAAATATGGATGCAGGAGAAGATGCCATACTCATTTAAGTTAGGCAAGGTAAAGCAAACGGATAGGGGATTGGAGACCCATCACCATGATGAGCATAATCTACAAAATTTTTCCCAAGATTTTTGCCTCGCGACTCAAACCCTTTATTCACAAGGTAGTTCATCCTTCTCAAATTGGTTTTGTGCATCAGAGATCCATCTTTGATAATATTTTCCTTACTCAGTTGTTGATGGAACATGCCGCTACTTCCAATCAACAAGTTGTTGGTTTTCGAATGGATTTTGAAAAAGCCTTTGATCGTATACGCTGGGATTTTATTGCCATAGTACTTAAAAAGCTTGGATTTGGAATTAAATTCTCTCGATTGATTTACATTCTGGCCCAAGACAGTGCCTCCCATCTGGAAATGCAAGACTTACACAGGCATTTCTTATTGAGCGATCTGTGCGCCAGGGTTGCCCTTTGTGTCCTCTTCTTTATGCATTAGCCTCTTCGCCTTTGTTCTTTTTTGTTAGAGGCTAAAATGAACTCTTGTTGCATTCATGGTATCCTTGTTCACGGACTCCCCCAGATTGCAGTCCGGTTTGCAGATCACACCTTTATCTTTGCCAAAGCTGATAAGGAAAACGTGGACAATATTATTGATACTTTATTGCCTTTCTCTGAAGCTTTGGGTTTGTTCATAAATAGGAAAAAATCAGCACTTGTTAATATCTCTGCACAGGATTTTCAGAACATCCAGTGGGAGGGTACTAAAATTGAAAAGGGAACTGTTTTCAGGCATTTAGGATATCCATTGGGTATCAATGTGTCTCACAAGGATAAGATTGAATGGGTAATGCGCAAAGTTCAGTACAAAGTAAGTATGTGGCATGCTTCGCAGTGGCCATTACATGCAAAGATAAGAATTGTTCAAGCTTTTTTGCAGCCTTACATTATGTATTACTTACTGCTTCTGGATTGGAAAGCATGTCACATTAAAGACTTTGAATGTTTGCTGAAGAGCTTCTTGTGGAATAAAAAACATAATCAGGCGATGGTGCGTTCGGCCTGGGATTATGTATGTCAACCTAGGATTAATGGGGGCCTTGGAATACTAAATCTACAGTCACATACAACTGCTAGAAGAGCAGCTTTTATAATGCGGGTTACCTCTGCTCATAGGCCTCTCTAGCTTCACATTTTTTGGAAGACAATAGAGAATGCAGAGGTTCGCTTTAAGGGGGCTTGGAAACTGGATGCTTGGAATAAGTTCTTTTCTCATGCTCCGTTACATACTTCTTCGCCCACATTGAATTTCCTTTTGAGAAGTTTCAAATTAGCTGCATCTTACTTGAAATGGAATGGAAGGCAGCGTTATATAGGAAATTCTTTTGCTTCGTTATCTCCTTACTGGTCTCTCTTGTCAAATCCTCCTATTGCTCACTCGCTTGGGGCAACAGCCAGATATTTGAATAACAAGGGAATTGACTCTATTGCAAAATGTTAGGACTCTAAGTGGGAATTGCCGTCTTTTTCGATTGTTATAAGAGTTTATTTGGTAGGTCCGACGTACAGGTCTGCATGGGTGCAGTTAACGCTTTTTTTGCACAAATTTCAAATTCCTTTGTCTGTCGACGCTTCAGATCCGTGGAGGGATTGGCTACTTGCAAAACATTCAAGGTGGTGGACTCGTGAAGCTAGCACTTTTTATCGTTCGTTCTCTTCCCCTGCCAACATTGCCATTCAATGTAATTCTGAGTGGAAGCTTAGAAAGAATTCTTCATGGTGGTGCTCAAGATTTCATACTATTTGGGATTCATCTTTGCCCTTCAGGATGAGGATTTTCATATGGAGGATCTTTGTGGATCATTTTACTCTGGGAGCATTTCTTTCCAAGCATGGTTTACAGGGTACACGGTGTCCGCACTGTTCATCTTATGCAGAAAATATGAGGCATGCTTTTTGGGCATGCCAAAGTATTCAGAGATACTGGAATACCTTGTTTCTTTTCCCATTTGGGACAGAAAGCCCACTAAGGTGGACTGTACTTTCTTGCTCTTTGATAGTGGTCACGTAATTTTGGATTGGATAAGAAAGAGATGTATATTTTTGCTTCTGTGGAACATATGGACGCTTAGAAATGCCACAACGTTCAGAAACAAGATTTCAGTTCAAAATTTCTCTTGCAAATTATGCACAACGTATCTTCGTCTCGATATAGCCGCTATGCCTTCTGTAGAGAAGATTGCCTACGCTTCTTTTCTTGATGCCATCTGATTCTGCTCTTGCATATGTAATCTGAGGGGTAGTAGGATAGTTTTTACATTTATAGGAGAATTTGAGGGTTGATTCTTGTATAGGGTAGTAGGATAGTTTGACGAGGGAATAGGGGAATCATTATCCCTACTTGTATTCTTGTACATCATTCTTTGATTATGAAATAAAGTGACTTTTCCCTCAACAAAAAATATATATATATATATATATATTTATATATATGTGTGTGTGTGTATGTATGTATGTATGTATGTATATATCTATATACATACATACATACATACATACATACATACATACATATGTACATACATACATACATACATACATACATACATATATATATATATATATATATATATATATATATATATATATATATATATATATATATATATATATATATATATATACATGTACATATATTTACATACACACACACATACACATATATATATATATATATATATATATATATATATATATATATATATATATATATATATATATATATATGTATGTATGTATGTATGTATGTATGTATGTATGTATGTATGTATGTATGTATGTATGAATGAATGTATGTGTGTGTGTGTTTGTGTGTGTGTGTGTATATATACACACACACGTGTATATATATATATATATATATATATATATATATATATATATATATATATATATATATATATATATATATATATATATATATATATATATATATATATATATATATATATATATATATATATATATATGGATGGCGTCGAGGTCTTCCCTGCATCGCTTTTTGTCGGCTGAGAAAAACCGCTGTACATACTCGTTTAGGGTTCGCTCTGCTTCCATGCTGCAGATTTCGAGTGTGGTGTACCTGCGCCACTGATTAGGGTTTGCGTCAGACGTTGTATTCAGTATTTTAACAGCTTGGTTGGGGTTTTGTTTTGAGAAGATCTTCAGTTGAAGCTTCCTGCAGGAACTCGACAGGAGTATCTCTTGTTGCTGCTCGACAGATTAGGGTTTCGTAGGTCTTTTTCGACTAGGGTTTGCAGGGGATAGTAGTTTTAAGAGAGTTTTTCGGGTGTTCAGCAGCGTGATTTAACGGGATCAGTCGGCCTCTGCAGATTCGGATAGTGAGGCAGTATAGCTACTGTGTGCAGAAAGTGAGTTTAGAGATTGTTTTTGGGATAGGGCATGGCTTCTACTTTGGAAGTGCAATCCACTATGCGAGTATCTAGTGCTACATTGCAGCAGGGTACTGAAGATGAGGTGGTCATTCCTCAAACCCCGATGTCGAAGCAAATGGATCTTGAGAAGTTAAAGTGCATAGTTGACGATGCTCTCACTCATGATGTGAATGTAAAGGGGGACTTAAAGGTGGACATTGATCCCGCTTTGATATGGGAATCGACCCTCATGTTTCATGAAAAAGGGTTACTGTTGTTCTTTACGGGTCGTATTCCCTTAGCAGTGGATGTAGCTTTTGCAATTAATGCAAATGCAGGAAAAGATGTGGTCGGTAAAGTTTTTTACTCTGGCCATGGTTTATTTGAGGTCATTTTTAATGACAACAGTGTCAAGATGCAGCTTTTGGAGCAGTAGACTGTATTTTCTTTGTGGGTTAGTGGCACATGTGTTTCCTTGGAAACCAATTAAGGCAATGAAGGAAGAGCTTTTATATAAATGTCGTGTCTCGGTTGAACTTGTAGATCTACCTTCCTTTTTATGGGCTAGTATTGGACATGTAGCTAAGGCGTTAAGTAAGGTGCTTTATACGCCATCTATCTCTGCTCCTAATAAAAATAGACTTTGTGTATTATGGAATACGTCGAGGCCTTTTCCCAAAACGCTTGGCATAAACGTGCCTAATGTGGGAAACATTGTCATATACTTGAAGTGGGGTAATATGGCTGGTTCTTGTTTTCATTGTGGCAATCTAGGTCATTACTCTAAGAATTGCCCTTCACTAAAATCTGACGGGGTCATCTTGATTCTGTCTTATGCGGGGAGCAAAATCTTGGTTCCTGAAGAGCAAATATTTGGTAAACAGAAAGTTATTCATCAGGCTGCTGTATCTCCCAAGTTCATGCAAGAGACTAGACCTTTAGGTCAGCAAGAGTTTTATCATAAAGGGAAAGAGGTAGGGGTAGATAAGCAGACTCATCTTGCTGCTCCTGTTACGCCATTGAAATTGAATATTTATGAGAGAAGGGATGGGGAAGGAACGAGTAGAGACATTTTAAAGAGTAAAGAGGGTGAGCCTAGGAAAAGATCGGTTGATAATGATGGCTTTACTCTGGTACTCTGGTTAGTTATACGAAAGCGTTACTTAGAGGTAAGAGGGGCAAATTTCAATCTGGATACTCCTCTTCTTCTATGGATGAGGCCAATTTTGCACCCCATGCTACTGATAATCTGGCAGAATTGTATGACAACATGGATATTGTGCTACAAGATTTGGCGCCTGCATTGGCTCATGTAGACTCTTCTGTCAGTACACCCTTGGTAGCATGAAACTAGCTACAAGGAATATTCAAGGTTTGGGTCAATAAGGAAAATGGGTTAGATTATGGAGATGGATTGTTAAAAACCAGCTTGATTTGGTAGCAATACAGGAACATAAGAAGCATGATCATGCGGGCATGCTTGTACATACAAAAGATTTTCAGCTTCGCTATAATGGTAAAAATAAATATTCAGGGTGTTTATTGATTGTTAGAAACAGTGTTAATTTCACAATATTAGTTGATGATCCTCAAGGCAGGTTCATTATTTCGCATCGTATGGTACATGATATTTCTTATATCTGTATTAATGTCTATGCTCCAAACTCGCCCACTCATAGAACCAGGACATGGAATGATCTCGTGTTGGCTATTCAGCATTGCATGCATCTTCAAGTATGGGGAGATGCTCGCATCTTGTGATGTGGAGACTTCAATATGGTAGACTCTGAAATGGATTGTACAACTACCTCAACTGTGATTTCCTCGCAAGAAAAGAGGATATGGAACGAAATTTTAGATATATTGTATTGTAAAGACCTTTGGGGTTATATTGGGGGGCATACACTTCGTTATATCATTCGAGAACGCATAAGAAAGCGATGAGCAGATTAGACAGATGTTATTATTCTCATGTGTCTGCTCTTAGTGCAGTATCCAGAATGTGAGTAGATGCTACAGTGCTCCTTTCAGATCATAATCCTTTGCTGATATCTCTTAAAGAGGCTGATTGGAATTTATGTGTCCCTTCTGGCCTGCCAAGAATCCCATTGAGAGTAAATCACTCATGGATGCAAACTTCGATGTTCAAGTCTAAGGTGCAATCTCTAATTCAGCATGTGCTCTCACTGAGCGTTTCTGCTTGCATGAAA
>MU260820.1:0-70000 GCA_020310875.1 Ceratopteris richardii | reverse complement strand
TTAAGTATGAGGTAAAGTTTGTCTTTTGATCATACACCTCGCAATTTCCACTAGAGACCTGTAATTTCCTCTAGAAACTCCACTTTGTTAGGATGTATACGACACTTTACACTAATATTTTTTCTCTCACTCAGCCATAAATGCATTAAAATCAGAAGGCAATTTACATGCTGACAGATTTCCAGCCATAATCAAGAATTTTTTAAAGCACATAAAGAATTCGGACTTTGATTTCAATGGAAACCCACGCATGAATAAAAGTCATGAAAAATAAGTAACTCCTAAATGAAGGTGTCTACATAGGACTTGAGAGGTCACTATGAACAATTTTCAATTTATGAGCACTCCTAGCTGAACCATCTTTTGGGAAGTAGGAATGTTCCATTTTGATCAAAATACAACTTTCACATACATGTGGAGAAGGTGACTCAAGTTTGGGAAGAGAGGACATCATTTTAGATTTTTGCGATGAAGAAAACTAATAAAATTGAAATGACCAAAGTCTGTATGTTGAAGCTTTGCATCTTAGATAGCCTGAGAATCATGAACTTCACATGGGGAATCATTCATAGATTTTGCATAGTCTATGAGTGTATACAGCCAAAGACATAAAATGCCAAAAGCAATATTAACATCACCATTCAATAGATCATGAACTGTACATTTGTTATCAACAAATTTGACAACCAAGCCAATCTTGGCTAATGCTAAATTTGATAAAAAATTCTTCTAGATCCCCGACATATATAAGGCATCTAAAAATGTGAAAGAATCGCCATCAATAATATTTAGAATGATCTTTCTGACTCCCATTAAAGGATAAGAGGAGTTGTTAGCACATGTAATAGTATTCCCAAAGGAGCGTGCTTAAATGAAGTGAAGAAACCACACTGCAAGATAATATGTTTGGTTGCACCACTATCAAAGTACTAAACATCAAAGTCTACTTCAAACATACACTGCTCATGAGAAGATGGTTAATAGTTGCATACAGTAGTAAATACCCATTGTTCATTCTTCATTTTGAACAAGATTAAAAGAATCTATTTTAAGTGAAGAGGCCTTTGCAACAACCATTCAAGCCTCTTTCTTCTTTGCCTCCTTTTCAGCCAATTTAGGATAAATCTTTATAACATGATCATTTGCTCTACAGTTCTTGCAAAATTGTTTTCTCTTTTTTGTCATCTTTGTCTTCCTTCTTTGTCGGTGCATCATTATCAAATTTTTGCTTGTTAGTACATGCATTCCTTTTGCCTTTGCCCTTTGGACTAGCAAAGAAATCATGATCTTCAACACACATGATTGACCTATTCTGCTTGGACTCCACTCACTATAACTCTTGTCAAAATTTCCTTCTTGATGGAAACACTAAATCTTGAACTTTGTTTGTCTCCTAATGGAGCTTGCGGAAAGTCCACCATGTGCCTGTCTACACCTAGTGTGAGGGGGGATCAGGCAGGCAAAGTGTATGACCTTGAATAAGTTGTTTCTTACCTTAGCATTCATCATGATAAGTTGATGTAGTCTTATCGTATGATGAGTTTTCTTCATGATTTCTTCAATGTCTATAGCATCTACACATGGTTTAGGGAGAGCCCGTTGGTCTCTTGATGTGTCCCTTCTTGTAAGATTCTTCTATGGCCTCATTCTTGCTCAGTTCGGCCTTCTTCCTATATTCTTCCTCTTTGGGTCTCTATTGCTCTTCTAACTGTGCTCCTGTCGCTTGCCTTGCCCTAGTAGTCATATGTTCCATAGAGGATGAAACAACCAATGAATGTGGATTCATACCTTCTTCCGGGGGGGGGGGGGGGGGGGGGACCACATGTGAATTAGAGCTCAATAATTACATGGGTAGTCCAACGTATAGTGGTCTTTGGCATCGAGGCAATTTTGATAGGGTGGTCACCCTCGAGCAGAGAGCACTTACTTTGAATATACCCATACTCACCACATTGATAGCACATAAGAGGTGTTTTGTATTTTGTTTGATTTGGGTGGTTCTTTCCCCTATTGTGTGAATTCCACATACAAGCATAAAGGATGTGGAGGAAACGAGAGTTAATTCTTTGTTGTATTCCCTTGAGGAAGTAGCAATCGGGAGCCTTATGAACATTTTTGCCACAAAATTGGCAAGTCACTTTAATTGGTAGTCCTGGTTAGAATGACCACTGCTATTGCATATTGTGCACCATACTTGCCTATGGATTGATTGAGAAGTATGCAATTCCTCCACTCCCCGTGGAAGTTGCATGAGTAGGTTGTTGTTGGGCAATGGGGGATCTGTTGCATTTTAAACGGTTCTAACTACCTCGTGAGTTTCTCAATCATGTCCATGGAGCTAGTGTAGGTAGGTTGACTAACTACCACCTTCAAAATGTACTCTTGCCTCTTTTATGTGTGAGGAGGCATTCATAAAGTCTTTCAATGTTGCATCCAACCATAAATACTCTCACAGATCTTGTTGAGAAGAGTTTGACAAGGCCTTCTCAATGCATTTCTTCATCAAAAAGTCACCTAGGGCATGCAGCAGTGAGCAACAAGAGCTTTTGCATGCATATAGAGTTAATGCAACAATTCACCTTGTTGGAGCCTTAGGTTCTCGAATTGGTACAATGCTCTTTTTGATGAATTGTTAGGGTGAAATGTCTGATAGAAGGTAGTCCTCGGAGCTTCCTGAGTGGCAAGGTGTCCTCCTACACTAGACCCTTGAAAGTAGAAAATTTAATGTTCAACCTTGACTATAGATTTGTAAGGTCCTCCATTGGTAACTGGTTATCCTCAAAGGTGTCAGAAGGAGCTTTTGATGCTCTATAGTTTTCTCTTTAGAAGGAGGCATATGAGCTAATTCTTGATAAAAAGCAATAGGTAGAGTTAAGGGTATAGGAGTGATTGGTCGTCCAGAAGGATGATGAGATGACCTTTTCCTATGTTAAGTCTACATGGGGTTCCTGAGAAGACAGAAGACAAAAGGATTCTTTAGGTGCTTGGGTATGGGTCATATAGCCACTTTTCCTATAGTAAATGGAAGCCCAGCAAAGCTCAAAACTCCAAAAAGTAGGAAAGATTAAAAACTCCAAAATGTGCCGTGCACAGAACATGCGAGGGTCCCATCATGGGTGTCAAACTATAGAAGAGATACCCAAGACAATTGAGAAAACAGAGAAGATACACCTCCGAGGACACCTTATAGTCAAAGGGGATTCTCCGTAGCCAAGTATACCCTATAACATGTCTATGTAGAGAGACACATTACAAATGGCAAACTCCGCAAGAGGATATATGAAAAATAGAGAGGACAAGAAGGGTGCACAAGAATAACACAACTCAAAATAGCATTAATTGTATCATGCAAAAGATACAAAATATACTTGAGCCAATGACATGTCACACAACCGGAATATACTCGAGTTAATATGATTCCACTTGTGCTCCCTTGAGGTTACCCTGTGATTCACTCTTACCAGCACGGCTCCCTTCTACGAGCAGCAAAAGTGCCTAGCAACCAGCTAGTGAATTAGACTCCCACGAGTTTGATGACAGTCAACACATTCACATACCAAAGTATGGCTTCAAATAACACAATACACAATGAACAAATGATAAAACACATAGGGAACATTCCGGTACACTATGCAAATTAGGCCAATATGCTCCATGAAAACGACATTAGACATCGAAAATGTAGTCTCAACACTTGCTAGGAACTCCATTATATACTACACAACTTGACCAAAGTCTAGCCCAAAGCTTCAAATATACACAACAAGGCTAGCCCACACATACTTGACAAGTAACCCGATAACAAAGATCAACGGAGCTGCAGGGGGATAGAGTCGTACAACAGAGCACAAGTGCTCTTCTACACACACATATACAAAGCAACACCACTCTCAATAATAGACACACACAGATGTCATCACAAGTAATCCCAATGAGTGCCTAGTAGCTGCTTATATAGATACTAGAAGGGCCTATGAGTGGCTCTACATGATCACATATCATCCTTGGAGATGGCAAAAGTGCCCCTTCACATGGGTTGCACACCATCGAATGGCCTCGAAGGAGGCCAGTCACGATGGGGTTACTTGCAGAGGGAAGTTTCCTAAGTGGGCCTCCATCCGTCGAAGAGTAACCACTTTTGCAATTTCCCTTTGTCGACTTTCCTATGACATTTGTAAGACTTTGAGATGGCTCCAATTGTTTGGGATTAGCCTAGTCCAATTGTGGAGGAGTTTACAACCCGGATTCATCACCATGAGATGTTGGTCTCCCAACCTAATGAGGCGAGTGGTCTCTCGGAGTCATTCAACTTGATTGGGCGAGTGGTATGGGCCGTCCAAGTTGATGAGGAGGAATATTTGGGAGTCACCCAATCCAAGTGGGCAAGTGGAAGAGGAATTGTGCACAATAGTTGGTCTTCCAACTATCAAGGGTGAGTGCGTGAGGAGGTGTGAGTCTCCCATCCTAAGAAAGCGAGTGGAGGAAGAGGAGGACCATCGAAAATGGGGTTGCAAGGGTGCAAGAGGGCCAAACTACTTGGGGCATTTGGAGCATCCTCGGTGACACTTTGGGAAGGATGGAGTCATGAAGGTGACCATAACTTAGGTGTTGGAGCAATTCGAGGCAACCAACTTTGGCTATTGGAGTATGGCTTTGGGGCTGATTGTGTGACCAAACATGTTGGAGTCATGGAAGCAAGCAGGCGAGTTCTTCTCTTGTGGTTAAATTGGTTGCTTTGTGTCTTCAATTGGAACATTGGAGCTTGCTGGTGCCACTCCTTGTAGGGTACTCTCGCCCAAAGGAGAGGGAGACCCACCATTGAGAGTATCCTCTCCCTATGGGAGAGAGCGACCCCAAGAGGAGAGCGATCCAAGGTGCAGCAAGGACCAGCACTTAGGGAGAGTTGAGATACAAACTTGGCGACCAAAGGTGAATTAAAGGAACGAGAAGAGGCGAACTTTTGAGATGACTAGAGCAAGAAGGGGCAACCGTCTAGTGTCCAAAGGGCAACCCCTTCATCGTGTACTTCGTCATTGCCATCTTCTTTTGTGCATGTGTCATTACTCAACGAAGCTCCTTGAGTTGGACCACTTGTTTTCATTCATAGTTACCTTAATCATGTGCAACAGACAAGAGTTTCCTTGGATGTCGGTAGATGGGGCTTATTTTAGACCATCTGTAGTATAATGATCTTTGGTATCAAGAGAGTTTTTTTACGGTGGGCCATCCTCAAGTAATGTGCACTTACTCTAAAAATGGCCATATTCCCCGCATCAAAAGCACATTATAGGCCTAGGAGGATAGTTTGGGAGGCCTTCCTCCTTGTTTCTCCTATCCATGGTTCATGTAGAAACTGGGAACTTGGGGTGCTCTAGTGAGAGGTTGCCCTAATAGAGAAGATTGAGTTTCTCCTACCCATTGAGCAGTTGGTAGTTGCCCTTGTAATAGGTTGTGATTATCCTTGTATTATATTTTGGGTTCCTAGACCTTCCAGAAAGTAGCGATCCTTGGATTCATGGCCTTCTTTTCATAGAACTTGAAGATCACCCGCCTCGAGCACTCTTGGGAGGTGTTATATTGATTAGTGCAAAGAGAATACCAAAGTCCACTTCTTACCTTGTTTTGTGTTCTTAATTCTTCTAGTTCTTGTCATATGTGTGTAGGCCATATGAGGTGCTTTTTTCCTTATTGAGCTCTTTTAAAGTTTTAGATCTTCTAGTTCTTGTCATAGCTCGAATACACTCTTCATTCGTGAGAGAACCCTTACATTGGCGAGTTCCTAAATGAGCGCTTACTTCTTCAATCCTCATGGCTTCTACTTCAAATTCTCTTAAAGTGGCCTCTTATCATAGAAGCTCTCTTAGTTTTTGTTGGATGGTTCTAGGTAGAGCTTTTCCCATCCACTTTTTAATCATGAAATCATCTCATGCATTTGATGACCTCACAAGCATGGATCTTTCCCTTGTTTTAAGTTGAGATTTAGCAAGAACACTTCAAAATACATAGAAATAGGCAATTGTATTACTAAGAAGAGTTACACACTTTACTCTTCTCTTATTCTCCAAGGGTACCCTCTGGCCAACGTCAACTAGCATGGAATTCTTGGCTTCAAGGCAAGAGTACAAAGATGGAGTCCCTCTCTACTAAGGACGTCCAACTCTAGCGAGAATTTTCTAAGCATCTCTCTCTAGTATGCCTCTCTCTCAGTATCTCTATGTTGATATCTACGTATCTTTGTCCTTGAAGGACTCCCTTTTTATACACAAAAGGGGTAAGATATTACAAGAGTTTATTTCAAGTAGGGGGGTGTTAAGGCCTCTAGGAAGTTATAATTTTTAGAATTTGTCACGCAGTGGTGATCCAACTCGCCATGACTTTACCTTGAGCCCCCATGTCAAAATCTACGAGCCGCCTGCCTTGTCAAGACCTTCCAACTTCCTTGGCACCTAGAGAGGTTGGCGTCCCAAGAAAGTTGGGAGTTTTCTGGCACCCAAGAAAGTTGGGTGAGTCTTGGCGGGTAAGAAAGTTGGATGTGCGCTAGTGCTCAAGGAAATTGAGCGAGCGCTTGCACCCAAGAAAGTTGGGCGAGTCGAGAGAGTGCAATAGTATTCCCAAGTCCTTCCACTGGTGGCCTTTAACTAAAAAAATTTTCATTCTACAAGTTTCTGCTATCAAGACTTTGGAAGGGCCTTCTCTACCCACTTTTGATCATAAATTTCGTCAAGAGTGTCTAGAAGTACCACCATTAGGGATCAACTCTTAGTCATGAGCTCTGGAAAGGTTTGACCTGCATGTAAGATCAAGTTCTAAAGCTCATCTACAATTCTTTGAGTTGAATTATGTGGTCTGAAAGTTTCTGTGAATTCTGTATTCAAGTTCTCCCGTGTTTGGCAATGATCATCTTCATACTATGAGTACCATTTGTTGGCATGACCCTCCACCATGGAAGGAAATAGGTCCAAAAAGGCATCTTTCCTCTCCTACAATCCCGAGCTCTTACATGTAGAGAGGAGCTTTGAGATATGATCTTTGGGGATCCTCCTACGCACCACCACAGAATGCGGGGAATCGGATGTTGATTCTGGATAGAAGGGCTGAGAGTTCCTTTTCCATGCTTTGAGGATGGTTCTTCACATAAGAGGACAAGAGTAGCTCCTTGCCGAGGATATTTGTGATTTGTTTGCAAACTTTTTGAGAATGCTGGCCGAAGCACATCCTATTAGTGGAGTACAATAGTGTGCAGCTTTCCAACTATGATAGCTCTTAATGTGTGACCTATTAGGGCTGAAATGACCTTCCCTTTGATTTCTAATATATGTCATGGACCATGGTGAAAGTGAGCTTAATTGTGGGAATCATTAATCTGGGTGAGAACAAGTTTGGTCCGAGTAGACTGCCAAGACAAGATGTGGCAATCATCTCCTCATATAGGAAGTGGCCGGTGAGAAGAAGTGGTGGTTTGTGAGAGTGAAAATTGGCTTTGAAGGAAGTGTCCTTGTGGCCCTGAGTGTTGGGCAAGTATTGGAAAGTTAAGGAAGTGTGGGAAACTTAACTTGGCGAGTTGGGTGAGTGTTGGAAAGTTGTCTTGGCAAGTTGGGTGAGTTTTGGAAAGTTGTCTTTGCAAGTTGGGTAGCCCTCACTTGGGCGATTCAGGCTTAGACAGAGGGAAGTGTGGGTTGGAATTGCTTGGGCAAGCATTGGACTAGGAAGAGGAGAGAAATGGATGTACTAAGGGAGCACAAACATGAGGATGGAAATGCCCTAATTGCACAAAGTATGATGAGCCTGTCCCATTGGGTGTGCCAAATTTCACTTGTAAGATGATGAACTAGTAGGTGATTCTTAGGGAATGCAATATACACTTCTCCTTGCTAGTCAATGAGCACTTATTCACTTCTACATGGAATCAACACACATACACTAACATATACACCTCATAATTGGTTACACTTATAGAAGACTTCAACAAGAAAGAATTAGGCAAATCCAGAGACAAAGAATATAGGAAGAACTTCTGCAGATTTAGGCAAGTACTAATTCCAAGCGATTGGAACAAATTTTCTCCTATCAAAGTTACCCTTTGTACAACACCTGCGATAGGGATTTTCTTTGCAGAACAAGAAGCTCTGTCACAATGCACGGAGGAATATGTCACAATGCAGGGAGGAATAATAGACATCAGAGGTAGTTGGACAGAGGAGGTCTAGACATTTGGGCAGCCTTAAGCTGCCTATGTCAGAGAACAAGTGGTGGCCTGGTCTAAGCAGTTACATTGGCAGTGCCAATGATGGTCCTTTCTGTTGTGCATCACAGCGTTGATCTTCCTTCTGTACCGGCTCCTACATTTTCTATGAGTAGGATAATGTCAGTTATAGTATGGTTGACAGGTTGGAACGTGATTTGATGAATATGAGAAGCGTTGTTTGGTGCTCAAATGATTAATCTTCAAACGTAAACTGAAATTGTAAGTTTCTCTGGTATGTCGTGTACGGGGTCCTCTTACAAAAAATATTTTGGTGCTTCTCCAGTTTGAACATAGTTTGCTAAATACGCCAAATACTTTTAAGTACTCAATTTAGCAACCTCCAAACAAGATGTGTCTAGATAGATCATCTTGCAATCTACTGATATATTATATGTATGGGTTCTTTCCTATTTGATAAAACATTTTTCAATTCTTTTTTCTGCTGTGCATCCTGACAAATGTTCCTCATAGAGCAGTGATATTTTATATGCATAGGATATTGTAAATTATGCTGTAATTCTCAGTTTTGAGCATAGTTGAATCAATGAATATGCTCAATTTTTATTAAGTAATCACATTAATTCTCAAGAACAATGTATCTGACAGATGATCTTAATGTGTAACGTCTGGATTCCTTCCTCTTCCAATGAACATGCTGTGGTATTTTTGCATGTGTATGGCTTATGTAAGCAAGAGAAATCTTGATGTGTACAAAAAGGAAAAGAAAATCGCTTACACATGCACATAAAGGAAAAAGAGGTTATTAAAATTAGAAAAAAAAAAAGGGAAAAGGAAAGGAGGGTTAGAGAGAGAGAGAGAGAGAGAGAGAGAGAGAGAGAGAGAAAGAGAGAGAGAGAGATGGAAAAAAAGAACCAAAAAGATGAAATGGAGCTGTCTAATTAAAGACAAGGTAAAAGAAGATGTCTGCATGTGTATAAAATTCTACTCATTTCTATCATTAGGGGAAGGACTCGACACCGAATCCTCTTCGGAAACTCGCAGTTTTCCAAGTGGACCTTCTTGTCAACACTAAGGTATTTCTCTTAACTGGTATCATATTATTAATATGAGATAATGAGTATCAATCTTCAAATGCTTAGAGTGTAGTTAGGCCTTTGTATGGAAAAACTTACGGAAATACTTGAAAATATTATGAAAACTTATGAGATAGTGCATTCAAATGAAGGCTTTCAATCAGTTAAGCAATTTTCCGGTCCTTGAGTGATTGTTTTTTGTTTTTTCTGGTTCAACTATTGTGAGGCAGAAAAGTGGTCATTTTTCATGTCAAAGAATCGAGCAGCTGGAATTTACAAATGCTTTTTTCTTCTTCAAAAATACATGCGAGCAACCAGAATTTATAAGTGCTTTTTTCTTCTCGTAAATATACACAAAGTCCTTTCAAATGCTTATTTCTTGAATGGATCTTGTAGAAAAGAGAGGGTAGATGCAGGTCATGGCTGGTGTAGCTGTGGGGTTTGAAAGCTACAAATTGAGAATGGGGTTCTCCCTGCAACAGCTAATTCCATAACACATTCTGTGTATGCCACACATTGCACACAAAAAGCTTACTACAGAGCTGCTTTTAAAGATAGAGTTCAGTACCACTTTCAAAATGCAATATGACTGTAAAATTTAACAGCAGTAATTGCAATGGCCATAGATGATGATATAATGCAAAGATGACTTCAGTCTCAGATGATTACACTCAATCTGCTAACATTCACAAAAGATTCAGCAATAGAGTTATAGCTGCCCTCACTGGGTGGCTACTTTAGGGATAGGTTCTCCTTGGAGAAGTATACATCATAACATGTATGTGCAACAAACACCAAGTACCAAGACGTGAAATGCACAGAGTTAGAAAGAATGTAACTCTCGAAAGCCTACAAAAGGGGGCTTGTAAGAAAAGACACAATGTGATTATTCAGATATAAAACCAATACAAGAAAATGGTACTAAGCTGGACTCGCAATTCTAGCCCTGAACACGAGAGCGTGGAAGGAGATGGAGAGGTTGCCGCATAATCTATAGAGAGAAGAACATGAACACCTCGAGACCACCTCAAGAGAAAACATGACCACATGATTGCAGAGAGATTCAAAGAATGAGAGGAGCTGCTTGTTTCCTGTGTAAAAGAGTGAAATGGCAGCAGTAAGATGATTCATCATGTTGTGATGGAAGAGAAACTGAATTGGGATGATACTTTGGGATACACACAAGAAGGCCGATGAGAAGAAGACTTGCAGTGGAAGGAGTATTAGAGAAAGGGAGAAGGATTAAGAGAGAATCCTCACTGACTACAAAGGCACCATACTCAAAAGTGGGAGAAGAACATAACTTATTGCAGAAATGCCATAGTAGGTCTGAAGATGGACTGGAAGAGAAGATCATGCAAGAGGAGAAAAGGAGAGTGGAGAGGAGATGCATTGTTTCTCATCATTGAACCAGAATAGTTGAGGGAGAAAAAGAGTTAGACGGATGAACATTGAAGCATTAGAGGAGGTGCAAAGGGCATATGAATTTAACTGAAATTGTAGAAATCTTCATGTTGACATTAAGACAAACTGCGGATTCTGACTATCCTTCAAAACAGTTGGTTTCAAGGCTTCTCTTCCAATTTGCAATTTCTATGTTTCAAAGTGACAATAGCCATCTTCCATCTTGGAGCAACTGAGCGATTCATAGAAGAACAAGACATTTACCTTAATAAATAATCGAGGGTGAAAGAAGAAAAATGCTTTTCAGAGATGAGTCTGAATCAAGCCTCCTACTAACCTCTCTTGATGAAGTAGCATCAGTCTTGATTTTATGAGATCTTGATACACGTGATTTGCTAATATTTCTGATGTTCTGAAGTATCCCTTGATTTCTTTTCAGTATAAGCCAAAGGAGAAGTAAGGTCTGTCCTTGGTCCCAGCCCGTTCGTTTAACTTCTTGACCATGTCCTTCTTATTACCAACAGGTATGCCTATCTCTGCAACCCATTGTAATACATCACTGAATTTTAAAAGCCCTATTGATAGTGGAGCCCTCAATAAAAATCCATTGTTCCTGTCCCTTTTTCGTTGTTGCTATTCTTCTATTTGTCTTTCACTTGTAGCTTCCAACTCCTTGCACGAAACATCTTTCTTGCTTCTAAATCTTCACTACCTACTATTCTCTATTGTTTAGCTCTGTTGGGAACCCTTTTGTTGAGCGCTGAAGATGATGAGCTCTGTTGCTGAGCGCTGAAGATGATAAGCCCTGTTGTTGAGCGCTAGCTGTAACGTTCTGTTGCTGAGCTTTATTGCGAGTTCTGTTGACAAGATGATGAAGAGCTCTGTCGACAAGATGATAACGGGCTTCTGATGCTGATGCTCTCTCACACACACAGAGAGAGAGAGAGAGAGAGAGAGAGAGAGAGAGAGAGAGAGAGAGAGAGAGAGAGGTTTGTTGATGTTTAATGTTTTTTGAAAGTTAAATTTTGAATGTTGCAAATGTATAATGTGTTTAATGTTTTTTGAAAGTTAAATTTTGAATGTTGCAAATGTATGATGTCACCACGACTACACGAGGTGTAATCGAAGATTACACCAAGTGTAAACACGATTACACCAAATGGAATCAAAGATTACAGCAAGTGGAATGGAGGATTACACCAAGTGTAATCGCGATGAAACCAAATGTAATTGAAGATTACACCAAGTGTAATGGGGGATTAGACGAAGTGTAATGGAAGATTACACCAAGTATAATCAAAGTGCAAGCTCAATCTTGAAGAAATGTGAGTCTCCATCAAATGTATGTAGATTAAGCTTCCGGTGTCTAATTGAGGTGATTGAAGAGTTGTTTCTTGGGTTTTCACTTGTTTTGAACGTGCTCATGTACTCAAAATCGCCAAATCTAGACCATGGGAGCGGTATGAAGGAAGAGATACATGAGGGTGAACGGATTGGAGGAGTTACACAAAGGAATGAAATGAACTGAATCAAGTAATCAACTATTTCCGAGGATCCAAACTTTCGGGCAGATGAAATGAAGCCATAGACCATTGTTACAATAAAATGAGAAGCTCAACGGTGTTTTGGACTTCTTGACAAACAAAATGAAGTCCCTCAACCATGCAATTGATCACTAATCCATAGGGATAACAGTAAATGGCCTCCTTCATCGTGCATCCTGAGCCGTGGACCACCCTGAGTCTTTGCTTTTCCTGCAAGAGTGTCTGAGAAAGGCCTTAACTACTCCCGTGCCTTTTTCATGAATATGGGATCTTGCAAGTGCCATCTTGCAAGGACTGATTGCCTAGTGCCCAAGTGAGCATCATCGACAAGATCCTGGTCTTCGACAATCTATTCGGTGTTGGCAAGCTCTTGATTAGATAAAGATTTGTATATACTTTCCTCATCATCTGTGTTACCTTCTTCTTTGAATGGTTCTTCTTTTTCAAAACGAGCTGACTTACTAAGCACTAAGAGGAATCCTTCCGGACCAAGACAATTCAAGACACTAGAAGAGATTCACTGAATCCCTTTGGTCCTACCAAGCATACCAAAATTTGTAGATGGTGGGTAAACCTTTAGCTGAAGTTAGGATTTTTTGAAGAGCAATCAGACACAATAAACTCAACACCAATGATGCACCCGTCCACAGTCACACAGTGCAATGGAAGTACAATGGAACATTATCGACCTTAAGGATTACAACCAAGCTACAAACAGGTTCACTAGCAAGGAATGCACTCAAATCATCTCATCACAGAAGGTGTAAGACAAGAAAGTACAAAATAAGGTGGTGGATAATGAAGGCATTGGAATTACACTCAAAATACACTCACAAGTACACTTAGAAGTACAGAATAGAGTGTGCAAGAAACCGAACCATTCAAATTACATGTTATTATTGAGAAGGCATTGGTAGTTCCACTAGTTGCGATACTTTCTTAGCATGTCTTCACTTTTCATGATGGACTTAGTTCCACAGAGTGGATTGGGATTTACTCTGTATGGGAGATATTTTGATCCATAGTTTGGATAATTATGTATGATAGATCAAAATTTTGATCCATTGTTTGGATATGAGAGATTGAGATCTTGGTCTATAGTTTGGATCATTGATAGATTGACATCTTCGATTCACACTTTGGATAATGATGAGACTTTCTTGAGTTTCATTTCATTATAGTGAATAAATCAAGCACATTTACTTGAGCTTAGAGATTAAGCACTATTTGGAAAAGATTTCCATTTATTTTTAGTATTTCTCCACAAAGATTTGGGCAGAGTCATATTGTTTTGGATGAGCACAATATTTTTCATTACTCTAGTGAAGTAAGTGATTTTGCACGATTATACTATATGATAAGCTATCAGTGGGTATTTCAAGGAGATAAGGGCAAGCTGCCAAGGTCTCTACAGGTGACAAGCCGTCACAACTTAGTGGACAAGGTCTAGGCATAGGGAGTCCGAGGATATTTCGAGTACTTATGCAGCACACATATGGACTCATTGGGCCTGAGAGGGATTCTTAGAGTATGTCCAAGACAAAGACTACTATTTATTGGTGGAAATGCTAGATAGGAAGCAGAGAGACTAGTTGTCTACTTTTTGCACATCTAGTATTTCAGACACCTAGCACACTCTACTCTTATTATTTGGAATCATAGATTTCAATTTCCAAGTTTATAGCTCCTTCTATATCATTGAAGACAATGATCTTTAGAAGGGGGGGAGAGTGTTATATTCCAGAGATGTACATGTTTGAAAGAACGAGAAGTTCCTTGCTCGGGGGATAGCCAAGGAAAAAAGCCAAAGAGTTCATATGAGGTACCTACTCATGATGGCCAAATGAGTAGAGGGACCTTGGAGAGAACTCTATATGGTGAATAGGCAAGGGCTATAAATAGGTTTGGAGGTGAGTCCCCGGTATGTCATTTTTCACTCCTCACAAAGGAGAAAAAGAAGAGTTATACATGAAATTTTTTTTTTTTTTTTTTTTTGGGGGGGGGGGGGGGGGGGGGGGAGGTGTGTGTGTTCTTTTACATACATTACATGTTACATCCGAGTACATAGGTACCCATAAGTTCTCTTTTTCTAATACCAAGTACCTTGAGAATATGAAGTATGTACCTTACATTATAAATGAGGATACCTTGAAGTACAAAGTATTGTACCTTAAAGTACACAGGTTCCACTTGCAAGTGCAACAAGTACAATTGAATGTCCATAGCAATTGGGGGCTCTATAGAGAATGTGTGTTTGAGAGTGTGAGTGTATCTAAGTGTGTGCATGATATGGGCAAGGGGGTGTGGAAGTGAGTGTGTGAGAGTGAAGTGGAGGAATGCATATTGTGTGTGTATGATGAATTTGTGCAAATGTGTGTATGTAAGAATGAAAGTGAGGTTGAGCGTGAGTTAGGGAGGGGGATTGACTAGGTGTGCAACTGCTTGTACTATTTATAATCATGCTTCAATGCAAGGCAAATGAAGAATGAAACAGAAATGAAATGGGTGGAATATGCAATGGAATGATCATTCCTCTTGAAGTCTCAATCGTGATAGTACTTCACTCTAGAAATAGTGACTAGAGAGAGCTTTTATCGAATCAAATCTTTGAGTTGAACTTCATCTTGGGACAACATATTCACCACTTTGTAAGGTGCTAACCACTTAGGTGCTTGGGTGGTGGTCAAAGGTTGAATCTATTTGGTGGCCACATGTAGAATTTGATGCACAAGGACTAGAGATCCTTCTCTTAGTTCTTCACCTTCAACTTTCAAGTGTTTATCATAGGCTTTCATGCATGCTTCTTGCTTGTGACGTAGCCTTTCTATTGTTGTGTCCCTACATTCCTATAGAGCTCTTAATCTTCTATGTGTGAATCAATTGCATTAGTAGAAGGTTTTTCCATTTCTTTCTTGATTATGAATTCATCAAACCCACAGTCTTGAGGTCATGAGCATAATGAGTTGGTCATTTACTCCACATGATGGATCTCTCTCGAACAAGGAATAGTGCGCGATCGAGTCCTACTTACGAGTTTTTGCCGAGGATGAACTCAAAGAGACTACTTAATTTCAACCATGAGCATGCAACGATGTGGGGTGCGGACCCGACAAGCCGATTTCCTATCTATGTATTTTGATTGTTGAACAAAGGGAGGAAGTGCTTTTTACCATATGTGGAAAAAAATGGGCTTTCACTTGTGATATCTCTTTTTGTCATCCAATATGCCCAAATTGCTACAATCATTGCTCTAGGCCAAGCACTTTGATGATGCACAAGAAGCTTTTGTAAAAGTCCAGTCAAAGCTTTCAACTTATCCAAGTGAGGTGCAATATGAAAAAGGTTATTGTCAATAGGCTCTCATCAATACCTATGAGCTTCTCTCCCTTGGCTGTTCTTGACACTTGATCTTCCATGTCGTATTCTTTGCTTGGTTTGATATGTATCTCAAAATCATATACTTGGAAAACCAATAGCAAGCATCATACCCTTCTTGCTGAAAAGGCTTATTGATCAAATATCTTAGTGGTGGAAAATAACGATGAAGTGCACATCTAAGAGATTATGCCTAAAATTTTGAAGTGCAAAACGATGGCCAAACCTTCTCTCTCAATAGTGTTGTAGTTCATTTTTGCCTTCCTGAATAGCCTACTAGCATAGGCGATGGTCTTGTCCACTTCTCTGTGTGGATAGGATTGTGCCAATCCTGATGTGACGGCATGAAGACTAGCATATTAATGTACGTGGAACTCAAGAGACCAAGTAGGGAGGGTCAACAATGGAGTAGTACATAACCTAAGCTTCAACATATTGAATGCTTTCTCAGATTTTGATCTTCAAGAGAATAGTGCCTTCTTACTCAGAGCTTTGGCAATGGTTTTTCTATCTCCGAATACATCTACATGAACCTCTTGAGATATCTTGCATGGCCTAAGAAACTTTTTTCTTCGTTAGAAGTTCATAGAATGGGCATGGATAAAATGGCTAAAACCTTTGCTAGATCTATAGTGATATCTTGAGCAAAGACTATGTGACCAAGAAGAGTGTCTTTCGTGACCAAAAACTTACACTCAGCATGATTCAACTTCAAACCTTATTTAATACATTGGTCAAAGAGCTCTTTCGAATTCCCTAAATGTTGGTGGAAGTCCTATTCCAAGACTCTTTCTTCTCTTCATAAGAAGATCTAAAAGTCATCCATAAAGATATGTAGGAAAGTTATAAGCCATTTATCAAGTATTAAATACATTGCATTATTGAATGTTGTAGGTGCATTATTGAGGCTGAATGCCATGTTTGTATAAACATATGTCCCATGGAGTGACAAAAGGAGTCTTTTTTCTGTTCTCAAGATGCATGAGGATTTGGTTGTAGCCCATGAATCCATCCAAGAAATAATATAAGGTATGCTCTGCTAGTTTCTCTAAGACTATCTTTATAAAAGGTTGCAAGAATCTGTCCAAAGTTACTTTATTTCAGGCACAACAATCTACCCAAACTCTTATTTTCCGTCTTCTAGCTTGGTCAATTCCATCTAAACTTCCTCTACATACATTGGATCTAGGATATCGATATGGTATGCTTTACATTAGTGAAGCCTCTTCCACCAAGGAATCCTATGTAGCCCGAGTTCTTCAGGTAACATCCTCTACATCATTGGATTTAGGAGATATGGTATGCTTTACATTGGTCAAGCCTCTTCCACCAAGGTATTCTATGTAGCCCAAGTTCTTCAGATATGGTATTCTTTTCAAGTCTTTATAGGACTAGGCAAAGGCAATTTTGTATCTGAAAGGAGTGATGTTATTGTAGACGGTGAAATTGTATGTGGGTAAAGGGAATGAGAATAAATTTTATGTGGGTGCAGGGAATGCAATTGTACTACTCCTTGAGTATGAACTTCAAACAAGTTCCACTCAAGAAGGATATTTGGAAACAATTAGCACAAGCAATCCTACTATTAAAGAGTTACATGCTCTACTCTTCCTTATGCTCCAAGGTACCCTATGGCTAGCACCAACTAGTAGTGACGTCTTGGCTATAGGCAATTCAAGTAAGGCAAGAGTAAGAAGATAAGTTTGTGCTAAGGTATTTATCTCCAAGTTTCTCAGAACCTCTATTTGGGCATATGATGCCTATCTCACTGTGTTCCCTCCTATATCTCTCTTTGTATGTCTCGAATTCTCTCCCTTTTCTCCTTGAAGAACTGCCTTTTTATAGCCAATGGATAAGATATCACAAGAGGGGAAGAGGGGTCTGTTACAAGATTAATGAAGGAGTCAAGGCATTCTTGGTAGTTACATTTTCCAAATGCTAGATACCAGAATTTGTCACGTAGTAGTGATATCTCACTCTGCTAGAAGTTTCCAAGTTTCTTAGAACTTCTATCTGGGCATAGAGTGTCTATCTCTCTGTGTGTCTTTCTGTGTCTCTCTTGTTCTCTCCCTTTTCTCCTTGAAGAACTCCCTTTTTATAGGCAAGGGGTAAGGTATTAAAAGAGGGGTTTGTTACAAGAGTAATGAAAGCATTAAGGCATTATGGGAAGATATATTTGTAGATGCTAGATAGCAGAATTTGTCCCATAGTAATGGCGCGATTTGAGTAACGGTGATTTTCTTCGCCTATCACCGAAACGTCTTATCAGAATCTTCCCGCTATTTGCCTTGTCCTTGTCACTGAGATACCCTTGTCAGAATTTGGACTGTCTTGTCACCCTTGGGGGTGGGTGCCCAAGAAAATGGGGCGAGTGCTGGTGTCCATAAAAGTTGGGCGAGTTTGGTGTTCGTAAAAGTTGGGCGAGTTTGGTTTCCACAAAAGCTATGGGAGTCTCATGTCCACAAAAGTTGGGTGAGTTTGGTGTCCACAAAAGTTGGGGGAGATGCAATATGCCCAATCCTTTCAATGGTGATTTTTTCCTTATACAGAAAATTTTTCTTGTATAATACCTTTTGAAGGGATAGTCCCATAGCCACTTGGCTATTTAGACTCTATTGATTCTCTTTTTCTAATGTATCTGCTTGGTCTCGCTAGAGAAGTCATCCACAGCATATGCCAGTGTAGCATTTAGCTTGTATTCAGTGATATGTTCCTTGATCCAACCTTTGGAATGCCAAATAATGGGAGGTCATTTCATGCTCCAAGATCCAAAGTAATATCCAGAGAAGATGTTGTGGACTTGCAAGCATGACATTGTTCATTTTGGCTGAACTATCTGATTGTGCTTGACATAAAAGTGTAGAAGGATCTACTCGTGTCATCTGATCAGTTTTGGGAAGCTGTTTGCACAAAATTTTTTTGACTAGTTTGTCTCACCAAAGAAGTCTGCTCAATTGGAGGATTTGGCCCAACTTGTCTTGCTGGAGCTTTCTGCACAAAAATGGAGGTGTCACCATCTTGACCAGCATGAGATGTTCCGTCTAAAAGTAGTTGCCTGAATTGGTGCCCCTGCCCAATGTGTTGTACTTGGGAAAGTAGGAAACTACCAGTTTCCTATTCATGTTCACTTTGTTCCCTGCAATCTTATGTTATACTCGCATCCATTTTCAACTCCTGTACATCAAACCTCCTCATCACCATTGGTCCAAGAGTAGGCAGTTGAATCTGCTTGAATATTGTTCTTGAGTGGAGCTGATGGGTAGAGTCTAACGTGCTCCACTTTTTCATCTTATTCATGTATTGTGGAGCGTTCGGGGCTGCCAATTATCCAGCTAAGCAAGTTGTCTTCTTCAAGTGGTAAAGAAAGCATTTCCTCAATACTAGCGCCAATTTGAGTAGCAGTATTGGTATGGAGCTGTTGGAGATCTTCCTTGGACTATGTGTATGCCATGTCTATCAGATGTTCCAAGAAAATGCCACGTTCTTCCTTTTCTCAGACTTCTTGAAGAGTTTGTTTCTTCTTGGGTGTAGGTTTTATTGTTTTCGTGCACAATTGATCTTTCCTTGTAGACTCACAGTCTTACAATCCTTCACTATGATATCCTTTCATATGTAGTGATATGCACTCTTAGCTAACTAGATAATGTGCATACGACATTCATATGCCTAGACAAGTGAATCTTGTAGATGGCAAATTAGCTGCTTTCAGGTAGTATGGATGATGCCTTGCATATTGCACTTGAAGGTCTATGTTTATCCATTGAGGAGGTAATCAAAGGTAATTAGGAGTAGGATCCATAGTTAGGTGTAGTGAGGATGATATTGAATTGGAATGAGGCATATGGAAAGCAGATGTAGAGGTTTCCCGCAATGAGATTATGTGGAAGGAACCTTCTACCAAGCAGGTTATATAAGGATGTTAATAATCCCTGAGTATTGTGTGCTATTGGAGATATGGGTGATGTTTGGGAACTAGCATTGATAAAGTGGATTGTCATAAGTAATGCAGTTGATGTAGGATTAGTAGTAGTGTTAGAAAGTGTGTCTTTCCAATGCTCGGTTAGGGACATCATCAAAATTTTATGGTAAGGGAAGGACTGAGTGTGCACGAAGCAATAAAGTGGATCACATATTTTAATATCCATGAACAACATGTCGTTTGTTGGATCTTTTAGAAGGAAGAACTCCTCAAAGCTATTCAATATGTGTCATGATTGTGTCAGGTTGATCATAGTTGAAGCGTGAAACTTAGCTGAAATGTGCATTTGCTCAGTGTATAAGCTTGACAGTTGGCAATAGATGTTCCAAGAGCATACACAAAGAGATTCACTGCGAATGCCCTGGTAGGAAGGAGAGGAAAATAGTGAAAGAGGGTAAGAATCTTGTCGTCCGTCATATTCAGATTCCCAGGCAAAGTACTTTGTGCAAACTGATGGATACTCATGCATTCTAGTTATGAGAGAAACAAGAGGTGCTCCAATGGAGGTCAACAAATATTTGTTTACAAATGAAGGATCAACATCCCCAAGATTTGAATTTCTTTTACACATGGCCTTGTGCAATCTTTGATCATGTTCATGTTGATTTGGATTTCTAGAAGGATCTTCTGAAGATGTTTTGTACATTGATTCCACTGCCCAATAGATGTCATCACCTAAATAGTCATCTCTATTAATGGTGAAACCAGATGGTGAATGGTTGGTTTATCTGAGCTGGATAATGGTTGAGTGAGGTGCTGAGTACGGTGGCACCATGTGGCTAGCTACACGTTCATACATAAGTGGGTCAATGGTGTCCATGAGGAAGAAAACTTATTAAGGAGAAAGTATGTGAGTAAGAGAAGTACCTAGGGATGAAGAAAATATCTGGAGCTTTATATACTCATTGAATGAACAAGAGCGATGGGTTAAGTGTATTTAGAAGGAGATGTGGGTAGGATTTACAAAATGAAGATGGTTCAAAATTTAGTGGTGACTAAGATGGTGTTACTTTGGTGATCAACTGTGGTTATTGCTTTTGCATTTTTGATGAAGGTGGTAGCCAGAGGTAACAGAAATTGTTTGAGGAAAGACGGTGAATAGCTGGAATCTGGATATGGATAGCATATCATAAAGTTTCCAAAGAAAGTGTTTCACTGGCTGATGACATGGCTGGAAGAACAAGTTATGATGATTTATGGCTGAAAGATCAAATCCACGCCCTGGAAGAAGTCTAGGTGCTGATGAGTTGAACCTAGGCTGACAATTATACAGAGTGCTGCTCATAGCAGTTGATTGAGGGTTTGGAGGAGGCAATATAAAGATATATGTAGCAATAAAGATCAATTTTGGATGAAAATTATGGCAGCTGAGATCAGGATGGCTGAGGGTATGTAGCTTTTCAGGTATTATCGAGGGCTATATTTTGGTTGGACATTTTTGAGAAGCATGGTTCAGTTTGCTATTGTCGAGGGCTATGTTTTGGCTAGACACTTTTGAGAAGCATGGCTCGAGATCTTCACAAGCTACTCAATAAGCTATAGAGGCTCACATCGAACTACAATCAACACGACAATGAAATGTGATAGAAATGAACTAAATTATGAAAAAAAAACTTACATAAGAAGCATGGAGCATGAACCTTTTGGAGATAACCTCATGAAATTACATGTGAATGAACTTGAATGAGGGAGGTCCTCCTAGATTTCGGAGAAAGCATGAGAATCAAAGCTGAGTTTACAGAAGGTTAGAAGATGGATATCTCAACACCTCCCCTCCTTGTGATGACCCTTTTGGTGTACAAGTATAGAGGTTTGTTGGCAGGGGAACTAGTGACACATGGCATCACTTAATCCATTGGGGTTTTCGATCTAAGGAGATATAGCATTCCCAGACATATGCAGGGACATATGGCATCCACGTGATATTGGGGATTTAAGTACATATGGGGCTTTACATCATGTGGTAGATAGTGTTTTGGAAAGAGATGTTAACCATAATAAATACTTTCCACAAACCTCCTCATTGACACAGCTTTTGAGATCCATTGATGGATCCTTTGGATATATCTTTTTTCTTAGCTTGTGAAGTCTTTTCTCATTAAATCTTCATCTTACCCCATTGAGTTGGAGATGCAATGTACTTCATCGTCTTGTTGTCAAAGAAGTTGGGCCACCTTCTTTAATTTCAATCTCATAGGATTTTGTGGAAGTCATAAAGGTCTTACTTGTGATAAGAGAGCAGTGTCTAGCCCCTTTACAAATAGGCTCTTGGGTTCATGGATACACAAATTATACTTGAATACAAGTGCGTACACAGTATGACAAAGAAAATGAAGCCTCAGAAAAAGAATTTCATTAGCTTAATTATCTGTTCTTCAATGATCATGGCCTGAGAACATTCGTGGTGGTACTTGAAATAGAATCACTTTTTGTTTTACAGATGCTCTTCTCTGTTACTATTATGAGCTATTCTTGCTGCATTGTAGCACAACTTCAGGCTTTCATTAGAGAGAAAAAATTTTGGGTAGCGTTAGCTCATCATTCTTCTCAAGGGAAGATTTGTAAATATTGTAGACGGTCTTCTTGTTGATGCATCTTGATGATTTCAGTGGAGCTGTGCAGGCAGATCTCTTTCCTCTCTAATATAGGTTTCCTTCTATGCAGCTGACATAGGTTGAGCATGGTCACTCCATCTTTTTTCATACTTTACTGCTAAGCAACCTCCAAGCTTAATAGAAAACCTTCAGGTTGCTACCATACATAGCTTTTGAAACGAGCTACTTTAGCACAAATTCAAGTGCAAAATGGGTTCAGAGTGACATGAGACCTCGATGAATTTTATGCTAACGAACTGCTAAAATGACAAGAGAGCTTCATAACAAACAAAGAACATGGTGCAGGCTATTGGGTGTTCATCAGACATGTAAAAACACGAATAGTGATGCAGAGATTAATAGAGAACAAGAGAAGTCTTCATTGATTAATTATGTGTACAAATAGATGGTATGACAGAAACTGGTAGACATACGTAAAGACATAACATATTACCCCACAAAAAAAAAAAGACATATTACGTAAAGACATATTAAAAAAAAATAATAATAAATTAAAAAATATATATATATATGTATGTATATATATATATATATATATATATATATATATATATATATATATATATATATATATATATTATTTTTTTTATTTTTTTTTATTTTTTTATTTTTTTTTGGGAATACTCACTTTATTTCATTGAAAAAAAGAATAATGTACAAAAATGTGAGGAGGGAGAACGATCTCCCTATTCCACAAAGTAACGAAACCTAAATGTCCACATCAAACCCTACATAGCAACCCACAAAGACCGCAGCCCAAATGTCCACATCAAACACTACATATCAAACCAACAAGTCAAAGTGCTTCCTGGAATGAGAAAAACGCCTGTCTGTCATGGGAGGGCATGACATCAATCTGAAGTCTAATCTTGGCTTTACAAAATTTCCACGTAAAAGAAGGGACTGAATTTTTATTGCGAAAAACCTTTCCATTTCTGAGCATCCAAATATCCCAGAACAGCAAGTAAACACAACTCATTCTGATCGAGTCCAAAACACCATCCCCCGATGCAAAAAGCAAGAAAGTAGAATTGAATTTAGTGAAATAGGAAAAGATTAGTCCACCATCTTTGAATCTTCGTGCATGTCCAGAATGCGTGACGCATATTCTCTGCATAAGAAGCGCAATGTGGGCAACAAACGCCTTGCATGCCATGTTTAGATAGGATGAAATCTTGTATGCCACCAAGATGGTATTTTAAACCCCCATCTGGCGTTGCATTGCCCAGCAATAGTCTCGGGAGGAAGAAGAGAAGCATAAAAAGTGCTTGGATTCCCATCCCACCATTTAGTGTGCCTTGCAAATAACCAATCTCTCCAAGGATCCGATGCATCGATGTTCAGGGGTACCTGAAACTGCTGTATAAAAAGCACTAGCTGAACCCATTTGGACCGATAGGGTGATCCTACTGCAAAAGTTTTCTTGATGGCAGGAAAAGATTTGATTTCCCACTTGGAATCATAACACTTTGCAATGGAATCAATACCTTTATTGTTGAAGTATCTTGCCGATGCACCCAAGGAGAAAGCAAGCGGCGGGTTCGAAAGGAAGGACCCGTATGGAGATAAAGAGGCAAATGAGTTTCCCACATACCGCTGCCTCCCATTCCATGTCAGGCAAACTGCAACCTTTTTAAAACTTCTCATTAAGAAATTGAGGGTAAGGAATGGAGTATGTAATGGAGCATGCGAGAAAAACTTATTCCAAGGGTCTAAATTCCAACTTCCCTTATAGCGCAGCTGTTCATTTTCTATGAGCTTCCAGAAGACGTCATACCATAATGGTCTTTGAAAGGCTGAAATACGCATGATAAAGGCTACCCGCCTCGCTTGCAAATGCGTATGTAAATGTAGAATTCCAAGACCACCTCTCAGCTTGGGCTCGCAAATAAACTCCCATGCCGAAAGCACCAATGCCCTATTATGCTTTTTATTCCACAAAAAATTCTTCACCAAGCCTTCAAAAACATGAAGATGACACTTCTTCCAATCAAGTAGCAATAGATAGTACATAACATACGGCTGCATGAGTACTTGAACAATTCTGACCCTAGTATGCATTGGCCATTGCATCGCATGCCATAAACTCATTTTACTTCTAACTCTATTTAAAACCCATTGAATTTTGTCTTCGGTAGATACATTTGAACCAAACGGGTAGCCAAAATAATGAAATATGGTGCCCTTTTCAATTTTAGGCCCTTCCAAATGAAGGAATGAAAGTGCCGTTCAGAAATATCAATAAGTGCTGATTTTTTCATATTGATACATAATCCCGACGCATTAGAAAAGGGCTTTAATGCCTCAATAATATTCTGAATATTTTCATGCTCTGCTTTAGCAAAGATAAACGAGAACCATGCATCATCACTTTTGAAGGAGGCAGCAAACAAATCCTTGAAGTGTCGTGTACAGGCAGTGGCAATGGACTTTCCATCTCGAAAAGTTAAACCGTCTCTTCAAGCATGGTAATTGTATCCTTAAGACGCTTAGCCCGAAGGAAGTCAAAGAAGCATTTAGAACTTGCATGAAGATCATTTACTTCACTACATCTAGCTCGGACTTTCGAGGATTGAGTAGCATTATTTTCAATAACTTGTAGGCACCTATAAGCATCACATAATTGCATATATTCAGCCTCAGAAAGAATGAGTCCAGTGTCAACCTTTTCAGTCATGCAAAAAACCACCCGCCCCGCTTCAACTTTGGCTTTAGAAAGAGTCACAGTGAAATATTTTCCACATTCTCTAATCACCTCTTGCATACCCAGCACGAGAGTTTCCCATTTCATACATGTAGGAAATTCGAGGAGAGAACCTGCTGAATCAAATTATGAACTTTGGATTTAAAGACAGAAATTTGAAGCCAAGCATGATTTAGCCGCAAAGGAATCTTACGAAGATTTTTAGGGATGCTCACTTCTCAATGAGAGTCACAAAGATTAATCAAAAGTGGATTATGATCAGATAAAAGCATGGTCGCATCAATCCACATTGTCGATGCATTACTTAAAGAGCATACATGAGAGTAGTAACACCTATCCAGTCTACTCATAGCCGATTTATGCGACCTTGAGTGGAACGTATATCTAATTGTATGCCCACCAATGAGACCCCACAAATCCGTACAGTTTAAAACATCCAAAATCTGCTCCCAAGTTTCCCTTTCCCGGACAGAAATCAAAGAAGATGCTGTTGTACAATCGCCTTGGATATCTACCATATTGAAATCCCCACACAACAAAAACCGAGCATCCCTCCACAATGTAAGATGCATACATTGAAGAATAGAATGCAAGAGAAGTTCCCAAGTTTTAATTCGCTCTGCAAGAGAGTTAGGAGCATAAACATTAATGCAGATAAAAGAAATACCATGCATCGTAAGATGCAAGGCAATGAACCTTCCATGAGGATCATCAAACATGACTGTGAATTGAATGTCCTTTCTGACAATGAAGAGACACCTTGAGTAATTGTTTTTGATACCATTGTAACGAAGTTGAAAATCCTTTGTATGAAGAAGCATCCTAGCATGATCATGCTTTTTATGCTCTTGAATTGCCACTATATCTAAATGATGTGTAACAATCCACCTCCATAATCTTGTCCATTTACCATAATGACCAAGACCCTGAATATTCCAGGTTGCTAACTTCATGAGGTCGGTGAACAAAGATGAGGGGACTCCTCATGAACCAACGCTGGAGCTAATTCTTGTAACACAATATCCATATTCTCATAACAATCAGTGTTAAAATCACTAGTGTGGGGAGCAAGATTAGCCCCATCTAATGGGGACGCTGAGTACCCTGATTGGAATTTACTTCGTTTACCACGTAACAAGGCTTTTTTATAAGTTACTGGAGTGAATCCATCATTATTCATAACTCGTTTACCAACTTCTCCGCCTCTTTCTATTGGAGTGTCTTTGCTGGTTCCTTCACCCTCTCTTCTCTTATACACATTAAGTTTAGCCGGGATAGTGGAAGGCCCGGGATTCCACTGTTTTTCACTCATACATTCTTTGCCCTTGCCATTAAATCCTTGATTTGTTCGAGGCAATGGTGCAGCTGAATTCCCAGCCTTTAAATTAGCAGAAGGAAATTTTTTCTGCTTTCCAAATACCTGCTCCTCAGGAACCAAAATTTTACTACCTGGACAGGTAGGAATAAAATTGACTCCTTCTGTTTTTAAAGAAGGGCAATTTTTTGAATAATGCCCCAGATTGCCACAATGGAAGCATGCACCGGCCATATTTCCTCATTTCAAATAGATCACGATTCTACCAACATTGGGCACATTAATGCCGAGAGTTTTAGGAAACGGTCTAGAAGTATTCCATAGAATACATATTCTATTCTTATTCGGAGCCGAAATAAGAGGAGTATAAAGCACCTTCCCTAAAACTTTAGCTATATGTCCCATACTCGCCCACAAGAAAGATGGTAAATCAATAAGCTCCACCCACACGGGACATTTATACAGGAGTTCCTCTTTCATGGCCTTGACCGGTTTCCACGGAAAAACATGAGCCATTAAACCACACAAGAATACAGTCTGATGCTCTAAAAACTGTGCCCTAATATTTTTGTCCATGAACACCACTTCAAAAAGGCCATGCCCAGAATAAAACACTTTGTCAACCACATCTTTTTCCACACTTGCATTAATGGCTAGTGCTACATCAACTACCAAGGGAATGCGTGTAGTAAAAAAGAGCAGCAGCCCCCTTTCATGAAACATGAGGGCTGAATCCCAAATCAAGGATGGATCCACATCAACCTTCAAATCCGCATGCACTTCTTCATCATGAGTGAGTGCCTCCTCCATCATGTGCTTCAGCTTATTAAAATCCACCTCATTTGGCAGAGGAGTTTGAGGCACACCCTCTGTAGGCTGAGAAGCATGATGAATTGAATCATTCGAAACAGATGTAACACCCTCCGAATTCAGAGAATGATGCATAACTTCAGGATGGATACAATCTCCCTGCTGTTTTCTCTCTCTTTTTTTTTTTTCAAAATAAAAAGGTCAAAACTATATAAAATGAGACCTCCAACTGATGCTGAACCTGAGCAACAGTGTAGAAGCACTCCCCTGCAACCACTTAGAAGACAACACCTGCTTAGCTGCTGATGAAAACCCAAAAAACAGCAGGGGCGAACCCTAAAAAATGGAGCACGCGACGTACAGATATGTACAGACGAGCAGATCGAGCAGACTACGAGCAGTTCGAGCAGCCGACGTATATATATATATATATATATATATATATATATATATATATATATATATATATATATATATATATATATATATATATATATATGTATATATATATATATATATATATATATATATATATATGTATATATATATATATATATATATATATATATATATATATATATATATATATAGAGAGAGAGAGAGAGAGAGAGAGAGAGAGAGAGAGAGAATGTAAGTAATGAAACACAAAAAGTTAAATCGCAATTTTGAAAAGCAAATTACTTATATTAATAGTTTTAATATAAAACTACGAAAATTACATATAAAAATATAATTAAATAAAATAAGAAAAATAAAATTATAAAAATAATGACAAAAATAAGGAAAACTACATTTAAAGAATGAACAAATACATTGAGACAAAAATGCACATATATAATATTGAAGCAAATGTAATAGTAACGAAACACATAAACCTAGGCGAAGGTTCATATACGTCTATATGAAATACAAATAACAAACTTATAATATGTACAAAAACAGATAAATACACATATTAAAACACATAATAGGTACAACATAAATACATAATAGATAGAAAATAAACACATAACATAAACAAATATACATACATGCAGACAAATGTCCTATAATTCTCCTTCTAATTTGAAGTAAGGATAGGAATATCAGATGATATAGTTCTTTATTTTTTCAATAAGATACTATTTGAATCATAGCAACAATAGAATTGTAGGTATGTGTACAAGTCTAACAAGCTTAAATTTATAGATGCATTTATAGATACACATTTGGGTATGTATAACCTATACACGAAGTGAAGAATGTTTTAAAAAACAGAATTTGAGTGTTCCTCTTTCACAAAATTATTTTCATTTTGAGAATCACCTTGTTGAGAAGAATCATTTTCTATTACATTAGTTCTTCCTTTTTTTTCCTTTCGGTAATGAAATCTTTCATTATGGTTTCATCCACCATAAATCTTGTATGGATGAACCTTGAAACAAATTGAGTCACCATGATTATCCTTACCACAATGCTTATATATATATATATATATATATATATATATATATATATATATATATATATATATATATATATATATATATATATATATATATATATATATATATATATATATATATATATATATATAGAGAGAGAGAGAGAGAGAGAGAGAGAGAGAGAGAGAGAATGCTCTTGCTAGATTTGCTTATTCTGAATAACATTTTCGTTGATTATTAAGCTTTCAATCTCGTTTTTTTTTATCATATACTTGTTTATAGTAAGAATGAAAGTGAGCATGAGAAGCATTTAGAAATAGTTTTTAGTTTGTCACGTGAGAACACACTTTATGCCAATCTGGAAAAAAGTTACTTTTTCCAAAGTAAACTAGAATATTTAGGGTATATCATTTCTAGTCAAGGAGTTCATTTTTAGTCAAGGAGTGCATGTAGACCCAAAGAAAATCATAGTAATTGTAGAATGGCCTATAAACTTAATCAATTAATGACAAACATTCATTTGTTGAGTTACCAATTTCTAGAGAAAGTTTGTTAAATGTTTTTCGTAATTGGCGTTTCCCCTTACTTTATTGTTGAAAAAGAAAGTAAAATTTGCATGGCGATTAGCACAACAACAATCTTTTGAAAAACTCAAACATGCACTTGTTTTACAGTTAGCTGATTTTGGACAACCTTTTCATGTAGCTACATATGCTACCTGTTGAGGTATAGATGTAGTTTTAATGCGATCATCCGATTGCATTTGAAAGTAGGAAACTTAAACCCTCTGGAAAGAATTATAGTATGTATGATAAGGAACTTTTAGTTGTTGTGCATGCTTTAAAGATTTGGAAACAGTAACTTATGGGTTATGAGCTTTTAATAAAATAGACACTTATTCGTCTTCCATCACCATAGTCACATTCTGTTTTGACCCATAATATTTTTGCCATTCATATTCGTTCATTTCATGAAATGATTCCTATGTATGCTTGATATTTGTATTTTTCACATGCATGGAATGTTTTCAACAATTCTACATCTTCAACTAATAAACATGCATTGTGCGAGAGCATGTTAAACATCATCATGGTCAAGCATTTGGATTGTTAATACCACTACCATTCTTAATTGTTATATGGGATCATAGGCTAAGGGAGTGTGGGAATTACCCCTTATACTAGAGTTTATGTCAGCTCACACATGAGTGCCATGTGGCACTTATGTGTGAAGCCATCTAGAAGCTCCAATTAATAGAGACCGAAGAGAGAGCATTATTGCGAAGTAGTATGTGGCTGATCAATAACTTGTATGAGTGTCTCAGCGCGTATTAGTCCATGATTGAGCTATCGTCGATATCGATCTTCATGCATGCTCTTACCAAAAATGGGAGGAATCTCATAGTACTACAACATTGGTATCGGAGCTAGCTGGTAGCCAATCGTGAACAGGCACCCATCGAAGGAAACTAGAGGTGGATGATGCAAGAAAGGGACACCCTTCATGGGTACATTCACACCCAACCTAGTGCTGGCATCTACAAGGCATGCCTTCCTCTCCTCTCCCCTCTTGGATGATGGATAAAAGGGGAAGGGAACTATTTGAAGGCCCGAATTGTTCGATTCTGCTCCCTATATGGGATTTATCCATGCGCACAAGAGCTTCTCTGTGGTGGAGACTCAATTCAAGCTCTTCATTCTCCCAAGAACAAGATGGAAATTTATTTTCGACTTCTCTTTGATTTTTGAAAGGGAATTGAAGGTAGCAATTTAGAGAATTTGGGACAAATGACCATGCACCCATGTATTATGGGCTTTGGATTTTGAGGGGGGATCAACAAATCATCCAAAGAAACTTCATAGAGTGAGTTTTTAAGCCTCCAAAGTGGCCCTCCTACCATTTTTTTGACCCCACCTTCCCACACCTACATCACCAACTTCTCTGAATCATAGCTTCGTGCTCAGAGGTCGGATTGAAGCGATTTTGGTCTCGATTCCAAGCCATCCTCCTAAGGTTTTTTCACCAATAAACACTTCTCATTTGATGGAGACTTAGTATGTCAAAAAAGCTCTATAGTGCTTCAACAACAACTTGTCAACCGCTCTCGGACCTCATTTTCAAGAGTTTGGTGTCCAAATTCACTTTCGTCCCTTGGATTCGTGACGTAGGCTTGATGTACAAGTATTGGATCATTTCTTAGCGATTGACGAGGACTGATGAGACCCTAAAAATTGTTCAATTTTGCTGCATTGTGGCCTTTGGGAGATTGGAACCTGTTTTTGGAGTCATTTTGATTGGTCTTTGGAGTGAGGTCCCTCTTGAGACCAACTAGACATTTCGAATTTGTGTTTCAACCTGGCAAGGAGTTCAAATTAGAGCTTTTTCATATCAGGGGTCACTTCAATATCACTTGGAATAGCTTGTATTGTATCAGGGAAGTGCTCTTATGTTATTTCTCTCTTTCTTGTCTCATAAAGTTTACTTCCAAATTTATTGAAACTTTATAGTTATACACTAGGCGAGTTAAACATAGAAACCAAGGGTAAAGAACCATTAGAACATACTTCCCCACCTAAGGATCAAATTCTAGAGGGAGAAGACCAAAGGATAGGAGAGGCAGAACAAGAGGAAGATTTCTATTACTGATCACTATGATGACTCACAAACAATTCAATGAGCTCAAAGAAAACCCTTCGGATAGAGATGGTTATTAGCAGCATGACCTCTCTTATAGAGTAATTAAAGGCTCAAATGGCCTCTTTAGAAATACTAGCTAGGAGACAAACTGCCAACATTTACAGGGGGATGACTCTTAAAAGACATCAAACCACCAATATTTATGGGGGATGATCGAGAGAGAAATAAGGATGAAGTCTACATTTTTTTGCAAAAGTGGAATGACCTACATCAACTGAAGGGAACCTCAACTCAGTATCGTGTGCTTGAAGCGAGTCTCTTGCTTGGCCGACAAGCTTATAAGTGGTGGATGAGTCTCAAGGAGGCAAACTCTATCCGTACTAACTAGACTCAGTTTGAAACTCTTTTCTTGAAAGAGTTTTTTCTTGAGAATGAGAAAGAGAGAAATTGGGACGAGTGGGATAGGATCAGACATAGGGATAGGCCGTTGTGAGTCTATATCCCACTACACAGAGATCATTTTGAAGCTTAAAGGACTTGATGATTTTCAAAAGATTAAGTAAGAGGTTTAGATAAGGCCATAAGAGAGAATTGAGAAGGAATACACCAAAAACTTTTGAGGAGGCGATCAAATATGCACAGATCTATGAGGACCATAATCGTCCTCAATATACCCTTACAGAGACGAATCAATCCCTTAAATCTGTTAGCACCACTAAATTCAAGAATAAAATAGTTATGGAGAAAAACAAACTTTTGATAATGAAACAAAGATCACAAGAGCCCAAGTTACCTACTGAACAATATGAGAGGGCCAAGAGGGAAAACCTTTGCTTTAGGTGCTTGATTCCTAATGATGTACAGTGAAACTATGCACTTTGTAAGGGGGAAGAAAAGGAAGGAGGACTAGGGACTAGAACGACCACTGATAAGAGCAAAAATGTGATCCACCTTGTGCAGATACTTCTAATATATAGCAACTCACTTCTAATATATGGCAACTCTAGTTGCAAGGAGGTGGAAGTGATGCATGAGGACATAGAGGACATGATGCATGAGGAAGTGATGCATGAGGACATAGAGCATACCTATTGTTTGACTCAGTCATTATGGTCATCGTAGTTTGGACCACATGACTTAGTTAAGCTTCATGGTAGTGTTTACAGGACAAGGGCATGACAAGGGTGAGATTCATGATAAATGACTTTGCCACACATAATTTCATAAACTGTGCTCTGGTCAAGAAATGAAGATTCCCTAACAACCTTGTGTACATAAATATGTAGTATCTATGATGCAGGGTGAGGTTAAGAGGATATGGGATACTATGGTATCCAATTTGGAAGTCCAAATAGAGGATACATAGAACATGTGAACTTCGAACTAATGAATATGGAGAGGAGAGACCTTGTCTTAGGCACAAAGTGATTATGGGGATTGGGAGATACACTTAAATGTAGCTATCAAAACAACACTCTTGAATTTATGAAAAATGAAAGTAAATTTTCTAGTCAGGGAGAGAGAAATATTCTTAGTACACCTCTCATCTCATCTTTGAAGTTACATAGTCTCTTTCATAAAGAAGATCTTTTTATTGTATAGTCATGATTTTGAGCATTGTATAGACACCTCAGCATATGTATATTTTCATGACAGTAATGTAAATAAGGACAAGAATTTCTATTACTCATTTTTGCGAGTGTGTGGAATTAAAAGTTTAAAGGATTTAGTGTTTGAATTTAAAGATGCTTTTTCCATTGACTTACCTAGAGAGCTACCACCTAAGAAAAGGGACATATGACCATGCCATTGAGGTAGTTACTAATACTAATCCTATTTGTAAGCCACCTTATAGGCTTATTGTATCCTAGGAGGAGGAGATAGAAAAGAAACTTCTAGATTATCTAGACAAAGGCTTCATTCAACCTAATAACTCACCTTGGGCATCGTCAATGCTCCTAATAAAAAAAAAAGAAGACTCATAGATTATAGGGCATTAAATAAGATAACGATCAAAATATTTGAGAAGGTGATGGTGGTAGAAAGATGGGATTCTTATGCTAAAACATGATGACAGAAGAGTTGAAGAGACTATGCATCAAGGAAAAACAACTTGCAACCACACCAAAAGAAAATGCATATATACAAAGTGTTCATAAAGACTCAAAAAATCTTTATAAGCAAAAACACCTGAGCTCTGATACAATGTTTAGATATGTGGCCGAAGATATTGACAAGCGACTCGACAAGTGTGTGTGCTTGTGTGTGTGTGTGTGTGTGTGTGTGTGTGTGTGTGTGTGTGTGTGTGTGTGTGTGTGTGTGTGTGTGTGTGTCTGTGTGCACGCACACATTTGCTTAAGAATATGTGCGTTCTTTGTATGGATTTAAACATATAACCAGAAATTCAAACTCATGACAATATGAAATTGACAGAATGCTCATAAGGAAACATAATTTGAATGTGATTGAACAGGCACATAAGCAGCTGGAAGTGTCTGGTATAAATGGAGGATTAACTCAAGCTGCCATTCACTACTTTACAATAAGCCAACAATCTGGTCACATAACGTTTGAAAACGGGAATCCTCCTGGATCACAATCATCGAATATGCTTTCAGAGTTGGTAAATTTGTTTTATAGTCATAACTTATTGTTTTCTTCTCGTATATTTCATGAGGCTAAATGATTTATTTTACCAACTTGTTCCATATTTTATTCACAAATGGCACATAGGATGCTGTGACATGCAGCAATAAGTTTCCATTGGGCATGCCTGAGTGTTATCATTTTAGACCAGAACATTTTGAAAGTGAAAGTCCCTCTTTCATGCTTGGAAAAAGAAAAAACGTTTTTATGTTGTCTCTATCATGCAAATTTCTTATACACAAGGGTAATTATAACATACTATACAGATGCTTTTGTCAACAAATGAAGCTCCAATCTATGAGACAAAAGCTGGAGATATACTTGGACTATCTGTGAAGGTAAATTGCCTTACTATGGGTTTATGAATTTTATCTTCAAGTTGCAAAGAATAAGACATCGTTCCCCAATGCCATAAACCTTTTCTGCTCTCTATAGGTCAAAGGTGTGAATGACAAGAATGCAAGAGAAATTCTATATAACACCAGTGTGATCCGTACAGATGAGGTTTGCTAAACAAAACGATTAAGTTTATAAATGGAGTTGAGCGACAATAAGAATCGCGATGTGGAGAAAGAGGCATTCATCCTTTGAATATTAAAAAAACAGGATAACATTCTATGATTCATGACAAGTGCATTATCAAAGTTTATTTTATACTCTCTACACCACGGAAACGGAACAAAGCAACGCTTGAATTGAGTAATCAACTTGTGCTGCAAAGTGCAACAATGGAGTCAAGTTTTTTATAATGAAGAACCTAAATAATTGAATTTACGCTTGCAATTTTTCATCATACCATCCTCTCTTCCATCCTTGTTCATCTTTTCTATATTTGTGATTGTGTATCTTGCACCTAGAGCTTTAGTTATCCATCATTCAGGAGAATCATGTTTCCCTTTGAACTTTAAAATTATTTTATAGCTATTTGATATTTTATTATTGAGAACGAAAAAAACAGAATGATCTTTTATGGGTAAAAGAAATATATTCAATCGATTTGTTGCTTTATCATTCACTGTCGACCATCTTTTTGTTCTTCTGTATTCCTCTATGGTCTGATCCCAATTTTCTCTCTCGTGACTCTCTTGATGTTTTACTTTTAAGGCTTAGAAGATCTCATCCTTTCAAAGTTTGGGGAGGAGTATATTTTTCTCTGATCCCAATTTTCTCTCTTGTCACTATCTTAATATTTTATTTTAAGGCGTAAAAGATCTCATCCTTCCAAAGTTTCGTGGAAGAGTATATTTTTGATATTCTGAGACCGTGAGCATGAAGAAGAAATATGTCCCACACTTGAGCCATAGAATGAAGTTTTCTCGAGCAGACTGAATGTATGTTCTTTTCAGAAAGAGGAGGATGAGTCTGAATCCATCGGTTTTGATTGTAGAATATTACCCATTTCATTCTGCTGACATATCTCATTTATGTGAAAATGAATAGAGAAGGTCAAATATTTACCCTTTTAAAATAATCAAACTTTTAGATACAAAATGAAGGATTGCATCAGAATTGTATTTGTGAATTATTGAGTTTGATCATAATTAATGGATTCCAGTTTTTCAGGTGATGGAGGCAATAAAAGGGCAACCAATTGATAACTTTTCACTGTGGCCCGATCTTGTGAGCAGTTGGAGGTGGGAGAGATCTCCAAGTAAAAAGTAATTTCTATTATATGCCCTTATTTGTGTAGGTAAACTGAAAACGTGTCTGCATATCTCTAAGAGTCAAATTCAGTATGAAGATTTTCTTCATTCTGTGTATTATGGTAGGCATACATTAAATCAGAAATATGTAAATTATCCTTACTAGTGATGATTTTGAGCATAGGCATCGGTTTCTTCAATTTGACATTTCATATGCAAATCATTGAGAATGTAGAATGGTTGTCACTTCTCCATGGATTATCGAAATAGTTGATACATTTTACCTTCTTTTAATGATCACGAATATTCACATTTGTAATGTATATGAAGAGTTACACAATCCCATAGTTCTTTTTTATGTGAATCTGACTTTTGACTTCTGAGTTTATTTGTCTTCTAGTCGGTCCCTCTAAAATGTTCACGTGGTTTCTGATGCAACCTAGAATTTTGAGAAAAGAATTTGAAAAGCATATAGTAGATAAATCATACACAATAAAATCACAATGGATGATAGATTTATAGAAACATAGGCAATATAGTTAAACCACAAAAACTCATTGGTGATAAATTACAACATACAGGATGCAAAGCATGATTTATTTATTTATTCATCATGAAGTGTCTGCAATACAAGAAGTTTTAAGAGCAAAAAGTAAAGATAAAGACTACTGTCTAGTCATCAAAGGAAACTATGGAAGATGAAAACTCAAATCAAATGACATGAATCATATATCATGATAGATCATAACATCAATCTATCATATGAATATCCTTTTCAGCTACATCGTCATCATCAGCACCACCACAACCATCATCATCATTCATTCATTCTCATCATGCGCATGGCTCTCTACAATAGTGTAAGTTAATGAGGAATGTATGTCACCATCATTTTCCTCCTTGCAACAGAATAATTATATGCTCATAATCCTCTTCTTTACCATATCAAGAGTGATCTCAATCTTTTGAAACCCTCTTCCCATTGACCTTGCATATAAGATGCAAATACCTATGGATATATACTGACTTTTTGATGTTCATAGGCTACAATTTCTTTCTTTTCGGTGTACAAATCTTAAAAATGTGCTCTATTTTGTTTCATGAGAGAAAGCAGAATATCCTTATGAGAGCCGCAGGAGGAGCTAATTCTTGTAAATTGCAGGTAGCTTCCCTCACTGGGTGGCTACTTTAGAGACAGGCTTTCCTTGGAGAAGTATACTGTATAACATGTTCTTTGCATAGAAGCCACCACCACGAAAACCATGATCTGAAGGTTTACAAGTAAAAACAAAATGCAGCCTTTGACAATATACATCACACTGTACACATCACATGACCTTCTAGATGACTTGTAGACGAACATCCAGAGACTTAGCAATTGATTGTTACTGTGAAAACATACACAGCAGACCATATGAAAGGACATTGATACTCAGCTGGAGACCATATGTTAGCACAAATCAAGTACAATTAGGTGCAATACTTACACGAATATATACTCAGACTGGACTGCACAACATGGGAACAACTCATAGAAACTAGCCCAAGACGAGCCAAGCTACAGTTCCAGTTGCCACATTCACACAGTTACATGCTCAGTCACCTTTACCAGCAGGGCTACATCACCTTCACTAGCAGGGCTACACCTCCCACATGGAGCACCTATCATACACTTCCAGCTTGCAGGATACTTAGACAACTACGTACACAGAGATAACCACTACCACACTAATAGACATAAACAATCGGTAGACTTAAACAATCAGTAGACATAAGCAACCGGATGTACACGATAGGAGTATAACCGAAGGACTATACAGTCCACCTCACAATAGAAGACACACAACAGTCCAGTACACCACTTGAACAAGGGGGTCCATTCCTGCTGCAGGTATATTATAGAAACTATCTCATCGTTATAGGTACTAGCCCAACTTGCCACAAGGACTAGCCCAACGCACAACATACACGGTACAACAAACAAGAAAAGTCCACTAGAAGGTCTACAGCATAAGGGCTGCTTGACCAACATATATCTCAGAAGACTGTCAAACTACCAAGACTTCCTTGGCAGGGGAGGGCCCCCTTAGGAAGCTGCCCACACAGGGGGGCAACTACCTTGAACACTTCCTGGCCGTCTCAACCTCATGACTCTAACACTCAACCCCACATGGGCAACCACACCCTTGAGTGTACATGGGTGAGTTCATTTTGGTTTCAACATCTCTTGAGTGACCTCAACCTGTTGTTGGCCTTGGTTTGGGAAAGCACTCCAATCCGTGCATCAACCTTTCCTTCAGTGACCAATTGCTTGTTAACCCAATCTAGGGGACCTCATCATGCTGCTCAACCATGATGTGTGATCCCGTATGGAAATGGGTGACTGATACTTGACCTTGTCTGACTTCTTGTGCTTATAAGACCCACTAGGGGGACCTCATCGTCTTGATAGCCACTAGTCTCCCCCACCACGTGGGGGACTACAAGGTGGCCACCCTCTCCAATTGGGTGACGTTATCCTCAGCTTAGATAATTCTTCTTCTGGTAGTCATAAGACTTGGGTGTCTATTGGAGTCATGTGCTGAGGTTTGATTAGGTAGGAAGAGTGGTTACAGTGGTGTGTAAACACAATAATGAAAATGAAGAAAGGAAGGACAAGATCGACCAAGTACACACTAAAATTTCCTTACACAGTCCCGTATAATACAAGAATACTTTTCATACAAAGTGTAGAAGACCAAGCAAGGAAACAAGAAACAAATACAAAGTGAATAGAATTGTAGACTAGCCTTGGCAACCTGTCGGGGCAGAACTCTTGTGTCAGATGGTGGTTGAGTGAAGAATCAAGTGGTAGGATCCTTCCACCATAGTCACAAGGGGACATGTTCCTGGGCCCTAGGGATGCCAAGACACCGTCCCCATATGCAAATATGTAGGGATGCCTAGCCGGGATGGCTCTTGTCCCCCTTCGTCCTCTTGTCACAATGTTCTTTCTTTGGGACACCTTCATGTTATGATGCCGACCCCGGGACTCCCATTCAGTGGGACTTGATTTTTTAACCCCAAAAACGTTTGATTTTTTGGTGCCAATCTTTGGGGGGTTTAGCACCCAATTTTGGGTGTCTAGAACCTTCATTTGAGGGCCCAAAACATGCATAAATAGAGCCCTTTCTTGCCCTCAAAATGCACATTCTCGCTTTTAGCTTTCCCTCTTGCATATGGACTTTGGAGGCTATAGTGCGATAGGTTGCGATAAGGTGCATACCACATGTTCTCGTATATTTTATTTAAAAAGTTTTGTTTTTACTATTTTCTTGTTTATTATTATTATTATTATTATTATTATTATTATTATTATTTAATGTCGAATTATATTAAAAGAGAATTTTTGAAAGATTACATTTCCTCACTGACTCGGGAAGGGAGACCGATCAAAAAAGACCCTCTGGGATAGGACAAGAGCTAGTTAATACAAACATGACACCATGGCCGAAGGATACAATCATGGGAAACATTTATGAGCAGCAAAGTTAAGGTTCTGATGTGTCCCTGTTTGGTTCCCCTAATGCCCGGTGTTCCCCTATTATCGGTGTTCGTGCCCTATGATGTCTCAACTCCATCCCCTTCTTGTTTATTTGTGTCCTTATACACTGACAAAATATATATGAATAATCTTTATTAAAAATTGGCCTGAAAAATCAATACATTTTGAGTGTTGTCTCGAATTGGCATCCTCAAGACTTTCCAGGTCTTGTTCTTGACCCCCGGATACCACAGGAAAGCAACAAGCGATCCATTGGAGCGATATGGAAGAAGGCAATACAAGTAACCATCCAAGACGTATACTTCTTCCCAGTAGTCTCTAATAGTTCATCTACGAAAAGTGGGCTACATAAAAGTGGTACATCTAGGTATTTTTCTTGATTTTCTCACCACACTCAAGTTAATGAAGTTGCGCAATTTTTGAAAAGTAGTCAAATTATGAACTTGCACAATGTTTCAAAAATGTTCAAGTTAATGAAGTTGACATTTATGAGAAGTGGTCCATTTTATGAAAATTGCCTACTTCAAAATGATTCACTAATGAAAAGTGAACAACTTCATAAAGTTGGCCTATTTCCTTAGTTTGGTCTAATTCAAGACACTCCGTTAACTAAAGTTGGTCAACTTCATGAAGTTGTTTCCTTTGAGAAGTATGGTCCAGAGAAAGTAGTGCCACTCTATGATGGGGGAATTGGTGGATTGGAGGGACTTGTTTTGCGCATGCAAAACCAAGAAGAACTGAACCAAGAATTCAACCAAGGACAAGTCCACTCATATTCTAGATCAGTTCAAGAAGATAAGTTGGTTTCATTGCAAGAAATGGATCAAGAACTAGGAGTGCAAACTAGAGCTCCTAAGAATAAAATAGAGCTATGGCTCTTACAAGAAAAAGAACAATATATAAAGAATTCTCAAGTCTTGCAAAAAATTCATAATGCTTCCGAAAGAAGTCCAATGAGGGAACTACATTCAGCTACTGAACATCCGCTACATTTACCAACACCATCCATCATCAAGACTCAGGAGATACTAAAGAACATCTTTCAACATGTATCTATATATGACCTATTAAAATTGGACAAAAGATTTATAAGTGAAATCATGGGGACCATAGGAAACTTTGATCCCTTGAGCAATGCTTGCAATAAGTGGGAGGCATACTCCAAAAGATCATGTGAAAGCCACAAATACAAATGAATTCACATAGATATGAGCAAATTTTAAGAGTCCATGTCTGTCGATCAGTATATGTGGAAGGACTATAAGTAGAGTAATCATAGATGGAGGTTTAGGTATAAATCTAATGCTAGAGTTTACCTTTAAGGCATTAGGGCTTCAACTTTCTTGAGACACACAGTTTACAATTAGTCTAGCTGACCAAAGTCAAGTTAAATCACTTTATATAGTAAAAAAGGTACATGTAGAGATGGAAGGCCTTCCTTTTTCTTTAGATTTTGCAGTGCTAAATCTATCAGAAGTCAATTAAAGTTTTTCTCTACTCATAGGGAGGTTGTGGCTAAGGCACATCCAAGCTATGCATGATTGGGATGATGATACCATTTTGGTCAACCTACGGGGGAAATTGTAGAAGCAAGTTAACTTAGAACAGAGAGGAGAACACAGAGGATCTCTAGGAGGTAATGCTCATTCTTTCACTATTATCGAAGAACAACACATCCTAGCCAGAAAGGCAACTAATGAACTTGAAGTCACTAATGACCAAGAGGTATTGGCTACATTGAAGGGGATGCCACATAAAATGAACAATCTAGTGATCTTTGTCTTGGCTTGCTCTATTGCTTGTTTTTGCATAGATGCTCTCATGCTACCCTTCACGAAGACATTACTTTTGGGTAGGTTCCTAGGTATGGGACCACTACTAGAGGATGCCCGTACTCGTGGAATCGGAGTAGCACTACCATCTGGGGATGCACCACTAGAGCTCACACTATCAGTGCGAACCCTTTTTGAAGGTCCCGTAGAAGACTCCAATATTGTGATGCATCTCAGAAGTGTGAAGGGGGTCTTCACTCACGTGGATATTTCCAACACCTTGAGACAATTGCACCTTGGCAGTCAGGTCCTCTATGATTTGTTGAGGCACAGAGTGACATTTTCCAATGCCACCACCTCACAAACCAAGAAGATGTGCCTTGATCCAAGATGCACTACCAGTGTATTAGACCCTTGCAATACTTGCATTGCCATGTATTAGGCCTAGTGACCTTGATATGGGATCGGATATCCGCAAGAGTACGACCCATAGTGTTGATTATTTGTCTTCTAATGACTATAGATGGAAAGAGGGATTTGGAAAGCTCAAGCGACAAGGATAGTGGAAACTTCCAAGTGCTAAGTTGAAACTTGAAAGGCTGATCAAGTGCAATGCTAAGGGCCAACTTCCAAGGCTGAAGTTCTCTCTCTCTCTCTCTCTCTCTCTCTCTCTCTCTCTCTCTCTCTCTCTCTCTCTCTCTCTCTCTCTCTCTCTCTCTCTCTCTCTCTCTCTCTCTCTCTCTCTCTCTCTCTCTCTCTCTCTCTCTCTCTTTTTTGTGGGATGCAATCAGTGCAATTTTGAGTCGTTTTATTCTTGCAAACCCTTCTTGTACTCTCTATCTTGCATGTACCCTCTTGAGGAGTTGGGCATTTGTGAAGTGTCTCTCTGCATAGGCATGCTATAGGGTATACTTCCCTAAGAAGAACCCCCTGCCCCCTAAGTAGAAGGTTTCCTAGGAGGTGTATCTAATCCTCTTCCTACGAGAAGGTCCTAGGTCTGAAGAAGGAACTAGTACTTTAAGGTACAAAGTATCCTTTCAAGTACAATAAACTACTCTTTAATCATTGCTTATAGGAAGAAGATACACTTTAATCACTATTCTTAGGAACAACAAGTGGGGCTCTATAGTGACCATTAAGAATTTTGGGTGACTTCCCTTGTGCCAAGAGGAGAGCTCTTGTTCATATACCCTATCCTAGGGGAGACTACATATGCCTGCTCCTTCCTTATGGGGGATCACTTGTTGGTTTGCCCACCCACTTGGGAAATTTCACGCGGAAGGTGATATTTTTTCCATTGAGCCACATAATCACATGATGGGCAACGGTCAACCTCACTACCTTACATTGGGGTGAACTCTTTTTCTTGCATTTTCAGCCTTAGACGACTCCCTCCTTATGCCCCTACAACACCTGGGACTTGGGTGATGACCTTGAGGATACTTAGTGTGCTACAGACTCACTCATCAAGTCTCCGCACCTTCTCGCTACAAGCTTTTCCTGCACCGTTTATTGCCTTCAAACATTGATGCTACTAATCCAAGGAAAATGAAGAACAATATATAGATCAAAGGAGTGGTATATACAATGGAGTGATAATTCATGCTGAGATCTTAAGTGTAGTAGGGTTTCACTCTCGAAAGGTTAACCAAAGGCATCATTTATCCAGCAAATTCTTCAAGTTGAATAACATCATGAGGTAGCATCTATACCACTTTGTACGGGCCCGACCATTTATGTGCTAGTTTGGTTGGCATTTCACCTGTGGAATTGGGCGCACCAAGGCCAATGACCCTTCATTTACCTGTTTGCATCCCATGTTTTTGTTATCTTCTCTTTTCCACTCTGCTTGCTTGTGCAACAATCTTCCCATGGCTTCTGTTTTGTATTCTTCCAAAGCTATAGTAACCTTCTTTTTGGTTTTGCCTTAAAAGATATCTCTAAACATAGTTACTCCTCTAGTTTTGGAGAGAGCTGTGCCAGCATAACTTTGAGGAGTGTATGATCCCTCTTGCCGCCACTGTTTGGGACTATTGGCTTGAGCTGATCCATACTCGATGGGAGCAACTGGACCATCTCGAGGGTGATTCGGATTGCATGATTCGGCAGTGGCTTGCTTTTCTTCGGCTCTAAAAGAAAGGCCCCTTCTTTACCTCTCAGGGTGATACTATCGGATGGAGTTATCGGCTGCTTGCATGGCTTTTCTCCCCTCCCTCCATCCCTTCCCCTAGGATCTAGGATTTTCACTCCGTTAATGGGTGGGTGTGTGGGGTGATTTGTCCCCTTGTATTTGATTTGCGACCCCTGGATGGGTTTGCTGCCCTAAGGGCGCTGCTCTTGTTAACTAATGAAAGGATCTCTTTCGTCTAAACATAGTCACTTCTAGCTTCCCCTTTTGCTTCCTTAGAACATCAATATGAACATCACGTAGCCATGCTCCATCCATCAATGGTATGGCACGGAGTACAAGTTCATCTTCCATTTCCTTTCTTATAGATGAGTAAAAACGATGATACCTTTGGAGATGATAGGGGTAGTTTCATAGCCATGTCGCTAGAGGATTGACTACTTCAAGATTATGATCATCCCCCAATTCAATTTCCTGCACCAATGCTTCTTCTTTGTACATTTCAGACATGCTTGCAATAGTATGAACTAGGAAGTACTTGAACTGTGGTTACTAATTTGCTTCTGGGTCCACTTGAAATCCAGCTTCATCATATAATACCGAAATAATGCTTTCTCAGCCAGCATGACCTGACTTCAACAATGGTTTCGGTTCAAAAAATATGTGCTTTAAACAAGCTCAACCATTCAAGCCTCAAAACACCAACTCTGATGGTTACAAAGAGAGGGCAGAATATCATCAAGAGACACCTCTTGAATCTGGACAAAGCAATCAGGAAGCAAGAAACACTTTCTGCTCATATTGCCTTACAAACTCTCCACTGCTCCTATATCAATATCATTCTCTGCATCCATGCCATTAAAGTTGAAATTTTCATCAAAGAGACTCAATCCGTAACTTGAAGTATGCACCCCCTCCCACACACCCCCACACTCACTCTGTCCCTCTCGCACAGCCCCACACTCACTCTCTCCCTCTCATGGCACACCTCACGCTGTTCAGTCCATGCGTTAGTCCAAGATTGAAGACTTCAGTAAAGAACTAGGGTCTGATGAGCAGCAAGTGATCAAGGCTGTTCTGATGAGCAATAAGTGACTAAGCCTGGTCTGATGAGCAGCACCTGACCAAGGTTTGGGAGTCTGCTAAATGTAGAGTTAAGTCGACCAAGTTTGAGGTAGACCAATCGGCCAGGTTTTGTTGAGCAAGTCGACTAAGTTATAGGCACAATTAAGTCGACGAACATTGTTGTATCCAAACTCAAATCTGCCGAAGTTTGCACATCAATCAAAATTACATGAGGAAAAGTTTACCAAAATCTTTATATCAGAAAAATGGTCTACTTGATTCCACATTTTTGGTCAGCTTGAGCATGGGCAAAAGTATATAACAGAATGAATCCAAGCAAATCCCAAATTCACCCTCAACTGAAAGTGCAACTATAAGCCCTTGCTAGTCAACCACAAGACTATACAGCAAATCAGCTCCATTATGCATAGTATCGACTCAATAATTGACATCCTGACTAGCCATCAGAGAGAGTATAAAATTAAGAATGAATGCATGCTCACACACACAGCCCACAACATTACACACACCACGAACATGAACTCATAAGAAGCTCTGCAAACAGAGTTTCTATCACTTCCAGAAGTGATGGGAAAACTCAGTCATAATGAAGCCTAGCACAAAATGCAAACAAAAGATAAGAAAAGTTACCGAAAATGCATAGCTGATAGGCTATACAGACCTATCAACTGTCTTCAGCTCGAATGAAGAATCCACAAGTAAAAACTGCATGTCCGTTAAAACAACAATCATATATATGAGAATGAATCCATGCAAACCCCAAATTCATCCTCTGAAAGTGCAAGCTCATGATAGTCAACCACAAGTCTATATAGCAAATGAGATCCATTATGCATAGTATCGACTCAATAATATGGCATCCCCATTAACATCATCAGTGCCCAATAGAAAGTACTACACATTTTTTGTCAACTTGAGCATGGGCAAAAGGGATTGACTGAATTACACATTTTTGCTCAACTTGAGCATGGGCAAAAGTGATCTACTTAATTACACATTTTTGGTCAACTTGAGCATGGGCAAAAGTGATCTACTTAATTACAGATTTTTGGTGGACTTGAGCATTGGCAAAAAAGTTCTACCTGATTACACATTTTTGGTCAACTTGCAACAAATGGGAGAAAGTAGTGGATTGAGCTATAACTATTTAGATATAAATTTGGACAACTCGTAGATTTGGGCAACTTTTGGTGCTTCATTAGTTTGGTCAACTGAGCTAATATGATTCAGGGGAAGGAAGTTATGGACGTATGAGAAAATTCATCAATTGCTTGTGACAGTCATTGTGTCAAATGGTCACTGAAGGAGGGCTGTTGTCAGACCATGCGGAAAGGGAATGTCCTCTTGTGCAGCCGGCCATGGGAACCGCAAGACTCGCACTCCATTATGTTAGTTGCCCTTTTCTTCTCCACCATGGAATGTGGGGACCCACATCTGCATAAGCAGTAGCTTGATACTAACCAAAGTATGCACATGTGGTGTTGTAAGAGGCTCTTATGTTGTAGTTTGTGTGCTTGTCTGTAGTTGAATATCTTTGTAGTGCTTGTGTACTATTGAGTATTTCATTGACTTGGATTTGTCTCTGATGTATGCAAGACAAACTCCTTTTGTGTGATTGTCTTCCCCAAGTAGGCACTTTGTCGATGCACGCGCCTTCCATCCACCTTGCCCAAGCCTACTTCCTAGGCTCTAATACCAACTGTGGGAATTGAACTCATGACCTACTGGCTAGGAGTATGATGGGCTAACAACTTGCCCCAAAAGCCATGGTTCAGTTTACTTTCTAATCCTCCCTCTTAGGGTGTGGTTCAACCATCTCCTGCGTGTCATTTCTTGAGTCTAACAAAGTGCATGCTGCACTGTTGTACTCATCCATTGGAGATACTCTATTTGATTTTCTCTCTTGATTGTGTGCTATTTCTCTTTGTGTGCACCTATCAGTGCGTATGACTACATGTCTCAAGATGGTCATCTCTGTATATGAAGTGACTACATGTCTCAAGATGGTCATCTCTGTATATGAGTCAAGCAAACTATACATATCCAGTTATGTTCCTTGTGGAAGGAGGTGTAGCCGGCTAGAGTATATGAGAAGGTAGCCCCTAGTGAGGTAGTCAAGTGGAACTACAGTGAGCTTATTTCCTATTGGTTGATCTAGTTGGAGTGAGTATTCTTGTAAGTATTAAACCTGGTGCGACAACTCTGAGGTTGAAAATCGGTCTCTAAAGCAGCCAGCCACTGAGGGAACCTACACTCATGATAGTACAAGGCTTGCAATTTGTAGTTGATTTTACTTTCATGGCACTACCTAAGGGAACTTTCTTTTCATTACTTTTGGGGAGACCTCAGCTGTGTAGCTGGACACCCGCCACAGTGGTGGGGGTTCTTGCCTTGAGACGAGGTGTCCATGTGTGGAAGAGTGGGGTTATGCACCAGGTTGGGGTCTCTGCCCTTAGCTTAAAGGAACAATCAAAAAGTATGCAAATAAAGATTGAAATGTACAATCACTCTAAGAATTACAATGGAGACACAAACTTCAGAAATTGTTGGTCCAAAGTTCCCAAAGTATGTGACAGATTTAAAAACAAAGGACATGGTAGAACTGCAAAATGGTCTAGAAAGAGTGGGCATTAGCAGATAGAACAGAGCTGCAAAAATGTTCTACAAGCAAATGACATCAATAGAGACAAACATGGAAGCAAATACAAACTTGGCTACTGCTCCGACAAAAACTGTTGTACAAAAGTCTACAAACAGAGGGTAGAGCAAGTACAACAGGAATGAGCAAAGCAAATACAAAAGAACTGACTCTACATAGCAGTATACCAAGAAGATGCTTGCTCGATAGATTGTCTGCACAAAGTATTAGTGTATGATAAATGAGAAGGTTGTTCAATAATTAGCCAAGTAGCTATGTCCCTTACTCAAGGATTTTACTTCAGCATAGTCAAACAGATGATATACAAACTAGTCCCACAACAATTGACTAGTCCAACTCATGCTCCTAGACAAAGGTCCAACACGTAGTTCATCAAAGAAATTATTCTTCTTTCTTACCAGACAGAATGAAGTGCACTCCTGAGGAAACAGCCTGCTCCTTGCACAAGGAAAGCACAAGTTGTCTACTTCCACAAGCTTCACAGAGGCCACCAACAAAACCTTCTCCTTCACTTGGCTTCACCTAGCTACACTCAGAGCTTCCTTGAGTCACCTATCCCCTTTATATGGAAGTGTGCATGGTCCCTCGACAAGATCTTCAGTCCATTCCTGTGGCTCTGCTTCATGTCAGTGGGAGAGTGGAAAAAAGGGATTGGAGAGATTTTTTGTTCTGTATATGACAATTGAGAAGTTGTGGTTGAGCAATGTGTAGGTTGTTAGAAAAAGTTGTCCAAAAGTGGTGGTTCTTTCCTCGGTCCACCAACATTAACCTGACGTGAATACGCTGGTGGACTCCCTTTCCTTGCTCACTGGACCATGGATCATGGTCCACTTTTAAAGTTCAATGGACAACGGTCCACTTTTTTCCAGTCTACTAGATATTTCCAAAGTGGGCCATGGTCCATGCACGCCACAATTGTCTTTAGTCCATGCATTTTAGTAGCAGTTTAGTAGGCTTCTTAGAATACTTATTCGGTCAAATTTATCAAGTCACCTTCACCCACCTCTTTAGTCCTTAGTCCATTGATTTACTACACCTGAATATTGAAGTGCACTTGACTAGACTTTTTACAAATGAATACTATCATCAAAGAGTGAATGTGAATACTCTTCTTATAGACGTGTAAGTGAGTGCAGGAGTAAAATGAATTCAGTCCATAGAACGGGGAAAGGGTGTGTGTGTGAATGAATGTATGTGGGTGAATGCAACTTTGGAGATCGATTTGTGTGGGATAGGGGTGTGAATGATAACGTGAATATGAGTGTGTGTAAATGAACGTAAGGGTGTGTGTGTTTGAAAGAATGTGTGGAATATGAATCAACATATGCAGTGTTCGTAAGTGTGAACATAAATGACTGTGTGAGACTCAGTAAATATGTGCATGCGTGTGAATGTGTGAGGGAATATGGATATGAGATGGGAGAATGAAATCCACCATTCCAAGCCATGGCCACTTGCACTTAACTTGACTCTTCTTTCCTCTTGCACTTACAGTCAGCCATGGATGCGAGTGCTCCATGAATGCAGATCCTCGGTCGATAGAATAATTCGAGCTCGGTGAATGTGATAATTTGACATGGGCCGATAAATAAAATCGACCTTTATCGACTTATTAACTATTCTTCTTCGACTTCATTGGTCGCCTATAGATAATGCATCCATAATCAACAGTAGAGACCAAAAGCTAGGGTGCAAGCATGGTTGTTACTGACGTTTTTCTGACTTCTGACTTCTAACGTTTAGCTGAATTCTGACGGGTACGGTAAAAGGTTTCTGACATTTCCCGACGTGGCCCTTTTTTTCACATAAAAAATCAACTATATATACTAGTTTTGTGTACACATTACATATTTTAGGAAAATAAACATGTTTTACACATATACATAGACAAAAGACAATAAAAAAACAATGTAGTGAGGTAACATTAGCACTACAAAAATATAAAAGCCAAACAATCAAAGCATTAAGTACGGAAGCCTGCACATGTCATAGTTCAAATTTCATCATAATTCATTAAACATTAATGAAAGTACAACAGCCAATCTATTTTAGTACAAAAGCCATCATCATACTCGTCATAATGTGACCACAGTCTAACTCAGCTATGTAAACCCCTGTTCTTGTGGGATAAGGGGTTGAAAAGAGGTTAAATCTTGGGCCCGGGGGAAGGGGGGGGGGGGGGGGGGGGGGGGGGAAGGCAAAGTCAGAAACAAGTTCCTGACGCCCAAGTCAGATAGAAGTCAGTTAAGTCAGTAAAGGGGATTCCTGACGAGTCAGGAACCAACCCTGGGTGCAGGTAAACGAGAGAGAGAGAGAGAGAGAGAGAGAGAGAGAGAGAGAGCACCATCAAACAATCAATTATACCGTCAGGCTGTACAGAACCCAATAATGGAGAGAGAGAGAGAGAGAGAGAGAGAGAGAGAGAGAGAGGGAGAGAGGGAGGGAGGGAGGGAAGGGGGGGGGGGGGGGGGAGAGAGAGAGAGAGAGAGAGAGAGAGAGAGAGAGAGAGAGAGAGAGTGCGTGTGTGTATATGGGTGAGGGAGAGGGAGTGTGATGGTGGGTGTGAGTGTGCGAGATAGGGGAAGTGTGTGTGTAGGGATGAGGGAGAGGAAGTGTGATGGTGAGTGTGAGTGTGTGTGGATGAGAGAGAGAGAGAGTACATGTGTGATTGCATATGGGTGAGGGAGAGGGAGTGTGTGTGTGTGTGTGTGTGTGGGTGTCTGAGAGAGAGGATGTGTGTGTGTTTGTGTACGTGCGCGCGCGCATGGGTGAGGGAGAGGGAGTGTGTTGTTGAGTATGTGAATGCATGTATGAAGAAGAGGGAGTGTGATGTTGAGCAATTTACGAATAGTCGGTTTAAACATACGGATTGTGAATGCATGTATGAAAAAGAGTGAGTGTGAAGGAAAGTATGAAAGTGAGTGTGATGCAAATTGGTGTCTAAATGCTAAGAGCATAAGCTAGTTAAACTATCGCTAAAGGTTTTCATGGTTACACCAGTAGCTCTTGTCAGGCAGAACTATAGTGTTATAGACCCCCACATCAAGTATTCACATTGTCCCGATGCAAGCTTTATGTACTCCTTTTATTATCTAAAATCATGCCGAAATTACAAGCAAACTTAAGAGAATTAAAAAAATGAAATGGGTCGTATATAGACAGGAATGCTCATTCAAGTTTCAATTTTAATAGGGCTTTATTTTAGAAATGTTAACCAAATGAAGCTTTTTTCCTGCAAAATCTTCGAGTTTAACTCCACCTTGAGGTAGCACCTGCACCACTTTGTAAGACTTGACGACTTATGTGCAAGCTTGGTGGGCATAGGTGGAATTTGATGCAGAAGGATTAGAGATCCTTCTTTTACCAACACCTATTTCCAAATATCCTTGTTTGTGGAACTTACAACAAAGGCCTACTATAACTTGCATGCTTTCCACATCCACTATCTATGTACCATTTATCATGTGTGCCTTGACTTTCATATATATATATATATATATATATATATATATATATATATATATATATATATATATATATATATATATATATATATATATATATATATATATATATATATATATATATATATATTGGAAGAGAAAGTTCAACTGAGCCTAATCTCCCTTGCTTGAATTGATTGAAAGAAGAATTGTACAAGTGAATGGGCATAGTACGCATGGGACCCTCCGTAACCCACAAAGCAATGGTTAAATTGCTCGAAGCGAGATTAAGAAGGACTCTCCAAAGGCAACTCCTTTGAATACTGTTTGAAGGCATTACACTAGCCTTAGATCAACATCTATCTTTCCGTAGGGAGGGGTTGAACCTTCACCCCCGCCTCAAAAGGCGGAAGGCCCAACCACCCAGCATAAGGTGTGCAAACAACTTTCATTATCTTTATTTGTCATTGCAAGCGAAAAATCATTATCATATTCATTGGAGATGATAGAAAGGCTATCTCGGTTTCTTTGAAAGTTGTGGTGGTGTCCACTATCTTGATATATTTTCCTGTGATACGAATCCATTGCATAGTAGCCTGGATTTCCACGTGTAACATTCATTACGATACATGCTATTCCTCATGTTCAATTTATCTTCCTCTTCATTCCTCCCACTTCTTTACGGTGCTTCTTTTTTATAGGTTCCTAACTCTTCGTACGACCCAACACATACGGGAAACATTCTCTTCTCCTCTGAATAACTACTTGAATGGTAGTGTATGTATTCGAATTAGCCAACGCTTGCATTCGTACCCTCGTAAGCTTTTTTTTTTTTTCTCAAAAGGAAGTTCGGCCTTGACCTATTCTCCCGGATTTTAATTAACATAAAGAAGAAAAGTTACACGTGAATGGGACTATGCCCATGGTACCCCAAATCCCACAATGGAGGGGACAAGTTCATGCTGGAACGTTTCTAATATCCGGTAATTAATGCTAGCGTTAAGATTGAAACGACCAGAGATTTGCGTCGATGTCCTCGATGTATTCATCTTATCCATGTGATGTGAAGGAATGTTTTTAATATCACATATTTATTTTAGTCCTGAACAATCATTTCATTTCTTAAATTCCTTGAGTATAATTTATCAGCTTTTAATAATAATTAGCTCAGGATGTTTTTAGTTATTCGAATCTTTTACGTTTGCTGCATTTTGAATCACAAAACCGTTTACATTGAAGCATCGTTGTATCTGTTACCTGCACTGCTACACCATGAATCACCTTTTTGAACAGGATGTTGGGACTAAGAAATCATTAAGTAACTTTTGAGTTATTCAAGGATTTCCTCATACCATGCACTGAGGTCTCTTCATGTGCTCCCTGTTCTACTAGCTCTCGCAACTGGTTAATCTGTTTATTTACATATTAATTTGTTTATTTATTTATTTTGGGCAGTTGGGTCCTTGTATGCATTAAATGGCGTTTTCTCTTCAAGAACATATTTCCAGAATTGAGCGAGGCGTTACAAGTTATTTCGATAAAACAAGGTGTTTGAAAGAAAGATGGATGTCAAGAAATGGTCGCAACTTCCGTAATTGGTAGTCATGGTCATTCAAATCTTCGGATTAAGCAGGCATTACGGTGCAGATCTCTCTCTCTCTCTCTCTCTCTCTCTCTCTCTCTCTCTCTCTCTCTCTCTCTCTCTCTCTCTCTCTCTCTCTGTGTGCGCTCCAAGGCCATAGCGTGATCATTTTGAGGGAATTTATGCCAAAAAGGTCTTCGAAAGTGTTCTAAATGCTCCATCAAGCACCTATCTGCTTTGAGGAACAGATGGCCAATCAAAGCTCTCAGCAACGTCAGAGCGTGATAAGTTTGAGGGAATTCGTGGATTACATTTAGTCCAAGAACGCTTTGAAGGGTTTTTTAAATGCCCGAGAAAGAATTCTCTGGCTTGTTGAACAAACAATGTTGTTACACTAGCAACGTTTCGATTTTGTAAAGTAAGATTTCTGAAGGATACCTTTCCATTGGCTTCTCTCTCTCTCTCTCTCTCTCTCTCTCTCTCTCTCTCTCTCTCTCTCTCTCTCTCTCTCTGTGAAGCGCACGCACACACACATTTTGACAAGATATCGATTGTGCTTATTGACGTCGTTAATTAAATCTCTCCTCTAGCATTTACAAAATGTGAGAGGTTCGGATATCGAGTACATGCCTCAAACGCACCAACTTGTGTTGGGAAGCTTATAGTCCATATAATACATCCTCGAGAAACGTGATAACTTGAAAAGTGTTAGGGCTTTGATGTTTCGGGATTCGATTTCAAAGGTGTTGTAAATGCTCGAAGAAGCATCTCTCTACTTTCTGCTTGCTGGTCTTGTATCGTCAACTTTCTTTATTTCATGTTTGTTAATAATTGTATATTATATCTCATGTTGTGCTCTTGTGTTGACAGCTCTTTTTATTTCATGTTTGCTTATGAGTACTCTTCCATTCGCTAGTGTATCCGCGTTTCCGATGACATCCAGCCTTGGAAAGATTGCAAAAACTGTATTTGCGAGCTCAATTTGAGCAACTTGGAGAAAAGTCATAGTTTGTTGATTCCCTTGCAGCATTAGCTATGTTCTATGGAGTGCAGATTTGGGAGACATATGGTTGGAGAGGCCTCTGTTTGAATAATAATAATGCAACAAAAAAATTGGTATGTCTCTGTGTATAACTGAATCAACGTGGGGTCTAGTCCTTGCTTTTTCCACATGGTATCCTGCAACCTCGACGCTTAAGCCAAGAGCCCACCCGCATCCACCTCGCTGACCTTGCTTGATCAACAGGTGCAAGCCTTGCGGACGTACAAGCTCGATGAACTCCTCCACACTGGCAATTATCAGCCATGGATGGAAGATGACTATGAGGATGATCCTCCTGAAACAGGGATTGCTCCCGACTGTCAACAGCACTGTAAGTATTATGCCCTGATAGAGAGAACAACATGAGTTATACTAAGTCCGTCACTGGTGGACCAAGGCAGTGTATCATGTAACTCTGGATCTGCACGCCGACCCTGAGTCACCTGACGATCCCATTTTAGCCTTCAAACTGATGAATCCTTATTGCCATTATCGTCAGATAGATGCGCGGGTGTTAGACTCGGGAGCACCCTTTCGTTTGACTGCATCAAAACACTTATTGTTAAATTATGTAGCTTGGTCGTAGAACCAATCATTGTTCGTTTTGGGAACAATTTTACACAGAAAGCTCATTGTGTGGGCACAACAGCCCCAATCGAACTTTCTAATGGCCAAGTCGTACTTCTTCAAGACCTGTTTTATGTTCCCCATCTTACCCGAAACCTCGTCTCTCTACATCTAAACTAACGTCTAAATCTGTCTGAGTCTAGTTTACGCCCACATCTTGTGAGATAACGCGTGTCAATGTGAATGGTATCTCCAATACAATTCAGTGTCCCTGTATAGTACTATAGGCAAATTATATCTCCTTGGTCACCCTCAGTCAATGAAACATATAGCTCAAGAACGCCCAGCATGTAACTTCACACTACCCCAAAAGTTAACTTGACATTATGTGAAAGGTGCTTGTTTGGTAAATTAGCAAGTAGAAGTTTTTCATCGAGTTCATCGCCCTCTTCTCAACCTCTTGCACTCATCCATTCAGACCTTCGTGGACCGTTGCTATCCATGTCTTTAACTGCCCACAAGTACTTTATTACATTTATCGATGACCACAATATATTTGTGATTGTTTCATTTCTTACACGAAAGGATAGTTCATCAATATTGTAACCTTTGCCACACTAGTTGAAAATTTCCATTAAGAAAACATAAAAACAATTCAAATAGACCCTGAATATACCTTGCATATATTTCAAAATGTTTTACAGTCTTAAGGAATCACTCATTGTGTTACAGTTCCCAACAAAATGGTTTAGCCTAACGACGTAATTAATCGTTACTCAACGTGTGTAGAAACATTTTAAGAACAACTTCCCTACTCGATTATTTTTGGGAATAAGCCTTCATGACTGCATGTTACCTATTAATCATAAATACTGCAAGCCTATCAAAGGGATCCCATATACCATTTGGACGGGGCGGATACATGACTATAAGCCACTATCAATCTTTGGGTGTCCAACATATGCTTCCAATGTGTGACATAAATTATCCAACTATTGCATGTATTCTATATTTTTTTGTTATGGTGCCAAAGGATATCGATTATATGATCTAGTCAATCGACAATTCTTCTTTGCTCATATGGTTGTGTATGAAGGGGCTATACTTGAACATGTCCCCTTACATACTAACAAACCCACAGCTGAACGTGTTCCAATTGATCAACCTCATAATAACGAAACTCATTCGTCTTCATCCACTTGTGTCGCATTTGACTTATTGGATCCTCCACCGGTGGATATCCCACCTACTCCACTCGTTGACCTTGCTATCCCTAAAATTCCAAATACTCTTGCTCCAAATCTCCATACTGATATGTGCTTACATTCTCATCATCGCTCCTTAAGTTTCAATGACATGCATGTTTCATTACCGGTAGAGTCTACACCCATCATTTCGCGCTAGGGTACTCGGGGTCAACACTCTGCACGTTCAAATCCCATTGATAGTCATACCCCTCATTCTGATCTTGATCCTCATTCTGACACAAAGGTCCCACATTCCAAATGGAACCCTCTTAGTGAATTCTATGATGAGACATGTTCCCACCTTACTATCTTGTTGTATGACTACTCTAATGAATGCACACTCGAAGACGTTGCACAAGTCTCTCACGACCCCTCCTCTGCTACCCAGGCACTTTTTGGACTCGAGCCTGATGCCTAGTGTAGTGCTATGAGTGAGGAATATAACTCTTTGATACAAAATCAAACATGGACATTAATTGATCTTCCCCATGGGCATAAGCCCATTAGCTCTCGATGATTATTACAATGCAAATACAATCCCGACTGACCATTTCTTGATATAAGGCATGCCTCGTTGCTCACAGACTCCTAGCTTAGACTTTACTGAGACTTTTTCATATGTAATTTGTTTGACATCCCTTCAGATTCTCTTTGCCCTAGCTATTGAGCTTGACCTAGATTTTGATCATCTTGACATTCAAAGAGCTTTCCTACATGGTGTCCTCCGTGGAGACGTGTATATGACACAACCTCAATTCTTCGTATCTAAAGACCATCCAAATCGTATGTGTAAACTACGTCATTCTCTTTATGGCTTAAAGCAATCCCCACTGTTGTGGTTTCACAAATTGAATTCATTCATGCTCTCCCATGGGTACACCCATCTCTTATCTAAACCCAATATCTATACACGTCATTATCCACCTCACTTTCTTATTGTGGCTCTCTATGTTGATGATATTGCTCTCTTTGGCTCAACAAGAGCTCTCGTTGATACAACCGAGCACAAACTAGGATGTGCCTTCAAACTCACCCATTTGGGCCCCCTCACCTTCTTCCTAGGTATGCATGTCATTCGCCTTAAATATGATGGCATTCTTTATTTACATCAGTCTTGTTATTCTAGCGACCTCCATTCTTTTAGGTTCGACTCTGTCAAACCTTCACCCACCCCCTTGGCTATAAAAACTCATCACCAATTGCATGATTCCTCACCATCCTCCCCACCTCACTCCCATGATAAGTGTTCTCTCCTTAATTCTTCCACTTATTGGTAAATTCTATTATCTCATATCATGCACACACACTAATTTATGTTTTTTGATCAACTATCTGTCATGCTTCATGCATAACCCATCTCTTACTCATTAGCACTCAATAAAATGATGTATTCATTACCTTCAAGCCACCAAACATTTTTTCATAACCTATCAATGCTTCTCCACTCAGAGTCTGTCCATTTGTCTCATTTGATGATTGGACTTTGATTGGGGGGAGGGGGGAAATGGCAAAAAGAAAATCTACTATTGGTTGTGTGTTTGTCTTGGTAGGAGTTTTTTCATGGTTTTTTTTTTTAAATAAACCTCCATGGATCTTTCATCGATTGAAGCAACACTTTTCACCCTAGCCTTATCAACAAAAGAAGGAATTTGGTTACACGCAGTAATTAAAGAAATTCTACTAGATCCGAACATTCCCATCAAAATTTTATGTGATAATACGTCATGCATTCATCTTGCCACCAACCTGAAGCACTCTAAGAAGACCAAATATATTGATCTAAAGTACCACTTTATCCGCGAACTATTCGAATAAAAACGGATCTAGCTAGCCCACACTTCAACCCATCTGATGTGGGTTGTTATGCTCACAAAACCTTTGCCAACATATAAGTTCGTACAATGTCGAAGACATCTGGGACTACATGAACTCCCTACTGAATTCAACATTGGTACTTGAGTTAAGGGGCCGTGTTGGGATCCCATGTGTGTAACTCAAGAACATGCGTATGCGAGACCAGCCAAATAGTGCATTGATTCCTAATAGATTGCACTGGTCATGCTTGTGACCCTCGTATTATAACGGAATGTTTGAATAATAATAGTGTAACAAAAATCGGTAAGCATGTCTCTATGTATAACTCAATCAACATTCATGTCTATGGGGTTTGGTTCTTTCTTTTTCTAGATAATAGAGGCACTCACTTGATTAGTTCATTCCACTTTCATTCACAACTTGCAAGGCATCCAATGTAGATATTGTTTGGCTTTTTAATGAACCCTCTAACTAGAGCCCTCTCTTTAGTTAGATTTCCATGGAGACAGGTATATTGGTATTTGGAAAATCGTATCCTAGTTTTACAAGTAGGGTTTTACCGTGGGTAAATTATCTCCCTTTAGTACTCCGTGGAATAATTTTCTCTTACACTTTCACAAATGGAGAGCAATATGTTTATTACTAGCACGTGATTAAGCTTGGTAATAAGTTAACATTGCCATTATATGATCTGGGCACAAAGATGGCTTTGTTGAAAACATTTTCTTCATCCCACCATAGAAGGTTTTCTAATCAGACTGAGCAATGTGGTACAAACTTCTATGGATTGTGTTATGTTACATACTTGAGAGAAAGATTACTGTCAAAAGATTTGGATGGTATGATCCCTTATGAAGCTTGGAATGGAAGACGACAAAAGATTGCAGGATATTTGGGTGCATTGCATATGCACACATACCATCTCAAATTAGAGGTAACTTAGATCCTAAGTCATAGAAATGTATCCTCATTGGAAATGATCGTAATCAAAAAGGTTATAGACTATATAAAACTAGTAACAAAGATATAGCCAATCAAGATGTTGTGTTTGATGAGAAAAAAATCATGGTTCGAAGATGGTTAAAGGAAGATCAAGCTACCATATGACCTAGAAGAAGACTTTCCAACACTCTCAAGCAAGAGTACATAAAAACTTGAAGCATTAAGTGATTCTGAAGACTCCTATGAAGGAAATCAATTCATGGAACTCCAAAGGCAAGGCCAATATACAAAAGAGTACATATAATATTGAAGCATTAAGATGATTAGAAGACTCCTGTGAAGGAAATCAATTCATGGAACTCCAAAGCCAAGGCCAACATACAAGAGTTGAGGGATGTTGCAAAATCTTCTCAACACATCATCAGAAGATATACTAGGGAGAAGAAGGAAGCAGAGAGGTATGGCTATGATACATCACTAGTGACTAAACATTCTATCTATTTAGCACAAGACTCTCTCTGAAATGCCCTCATCTTATGAGGCAAAGAAGAAACTAGAGTGGATGACTAGCATGGAAGAAGAAATTATAGCCTTGCAATAGAATCGTACTTAGAAATTGGTACCCAATACTCCAACCATGAAGATTATTAGATCTAAGTGGATATACAAAGTGAAGAAGAATTTTGATAGAACCATTAAAAATTACAAAGATAGACTTGTGGCTAAAGGCTATGCTCAGATTCAAGGTATTGCTTATTGTTGGTGCAAGTCAACCACCAATTGATGTTTTGGATGAAGGATTAAAGTCAAAGATTGAAGAAAAGATTAATCTATGAAGCTTGAAGATAGTGCACATTGAGAAAGTGAAGACTTGTATACATATGTACATTACACTTATAGTTAGCTCACTTATATCTTTTGTATGGTTATGAGCTTGTACATATATGCCTATATTTACAAGTAAAAATTCGGGGCAAGTCTGAGAGAGCATGTGAAGAGAAGAATTAGAAGTTAGAATAGTCATTAGACACTTTTAGAAGTGAAGATATCTCTCATCATTCAGATGTAAAAGTTTTCAGAGATGAAGAAATATTGCGCCTGATCTTTTGTTGCATACTCCTTCTGTGTTTAATCTTTTGTGAAATCCTTTTGTACAAATCTAAGTCTATAGTTGATTGACCTCTGTACAAGTTTTCAGATCCTAATTGTGGTCAGGCTGTGAGAATTGAGAGTAGGAACATTTACATGTGTAAATGTGAAGTGACATTTTCTAATGTTTTGGTCCGTTCTCCTTCCACAGTGTAAAGTTTTGAGCAAGGAAGGACTCATTCTTTAACTTGTAAGGTAAACTACCTATGGCTAAAAGCATTTGAATAAACAAGTTGTAATTTGAGAGAACCATGCTTTAGAAGTTACAGGTGTCAAAGTCGACTGTAGAAAAGTACAGTTTTAGACATAGGTGAATTGTGAGGATCATTTCTCAAGATTTACTGAATCTTTTGAGATGATTTAAATTGGAGAAGGTGCGCAATCTACACCTTGTGCAAAGTTCTATAAAAAAAATTATACATTTTATCAGTCAATGAGTGAATTATGTGCAACAGACTTTCTGAGTATTAACTCTCTTCATAGTTTGTTCAAGATTTTGATAATTGAGTATTGATCCTCCAAATTGGTAAAGATTTTGAGTTGTTCTTGATATAGAGGTGCTCTAACATCAAGAATAGCTTGTTCTTTTGGAGATTAACACTCTGCATCAGTGGTATCAGAGGAGGAATCATCAAAATTGAAGAAAGGAGGACCCCGACTTCTGCAGTTATACATAAATCAACACTTGAACGTTCAAAAGGTGAAAGCTTGGAGAGAAAGCTTGAGAAGGCTTGAAGCTATCAAGAAGATCAAAAGGAACTTCATTCAAAGTAAAGGTACACTTATTCCTCATAAAGCTTGAAGAATTTAATACACAGGTGAAGAAAGGATGGGATATTCTCTTTAGATAGAGAAATTGGATAGAGAAAACTATCCATTATAGTCAATGAGGATAGAAGCTCATCTTATGAGCAAAGACCTGATAGGTTACATCATAGGTGAAGAAGAAAAACCACAATTTAAAGATCCTAGTGTTCCAACTAGGGATGAACTTTCAGATTTGAAGACTTGGATGAAGAGAGATGCTCAAGCAAGGAGCATTATCTACATGGGAGTCAATGACTACTTGCTACCCCATATTAGAGGTCTTGAAAGTGCAAGTGATATATGGAATGCTTTGGAGGAGCATTTCCAAAACACTACAAAGTCAAGGAAGGCATCTTTGTGGGCAGAGTTTACCACATTCAAGAAGAAGGCCTCTCAATCCATTTCTGATTATTTAACAAGAAAACATTGCAAATGCATTAGGAGCAGTTGATGAAGATATTGAGGATAAATTGGTAAGGCAAATCCTCACAGGTTTGAGAGGAGATGAGAAATGGAAGCCATTCATTTTGTCTACTGAATCATCACTAGATCATTTCACTCCTGATTTAAATCAGTTGTTGTTGGTGAAATTCACAAGCCTACACATTTGGCTTGTAGTTCATACACATATGAAGATGCATAGGAATCAATGCTAGTGGTTAATTACCATTTTATCCTTTTGTAAAAGTCACAACTGACTTTGAATCTTTGTAAACACCTACCAAGAAAAACTCGTGGAAAATTTAGGAGTTGATTGATGGAATATCTCCTATAATGGAGGATCACCTTTTTTAGAGAAAGCCAAAATTTAAATTCAAGTTCAAATTTGAAGTGAACATCTATATAAACTTCTAAGGAAAAAGTCGCGGTAGAAGACTCATCAATCCCGAGCTATTCATTGTAATTTCTGAGTGTGTGTGTGAGGCTTACACTCTAGCCCACACCTTTCTATACCATTAGGCAATGATCTTCATGCCTATGGCATTGTACAACATTGTTCATTAATACAGTACATCTACATTGTTCATTTCTGAGTTCTCTGTCATAGTCTCTATCAGTCAGTCAACTTGTGCAGCTCATATCTCACTCATTTCTCCACCAAATTCAAAGATCTATAGCTTCTTGGAACCAGCTCCAAGTCTTCTACATGTTATCAAAATTTGAAGGATTTCTATGCAGCCATTTCAGAGAAAAGTCCGTCGAAGTGATCACTGGTCGAAGTCTGCAACAGTCCTAAAATATCGGGGGTAAAGGTTTACTTGCTAAATTAATTTCTCTGAGCATAGTTAATCTTTTTAAGTGATTTCACTTGAAATCATTAGCTTACTAAGCTAATTAGATACCCTTAAAAGGAATTTTTTCAATTCGTACTGTGCTGGTTATACTGAGCAAAAGAAGCAGCAGATGTATTGTCAAAAATAGAAGTTTTTTCTTGAAGACTTGAAGTTCAAAGTTGTCTGTTTTGATTCAATTTTTTCATACATCACTTCCAAAGTACATAGGCCATTTTATGGTGTCATTGGAAAGCAAAAAGGTCTACTTATCAACTCCGAAGAATCAAAGCAGGATTTGATAGTACCTGCTCATCATCTTGAAGTATCCATCCATCTTTCCCAACTGTGGTATCAAAGCAAAGTCAAGGTAAAATGGAAGATGGTTTTCCTTTATTTATTGATAAATTGGACAAGAACAACTATCTGGCATGGTCTCTAAGGATGAAGACATACCTACAAGGAAGGAGTCTTTATGGATGCATCTCAGGAGATGAGGAATTGCCCTCATTCAAAACTAGAGGACTACCAACAAAGGAAGAACATGAGAAGCTCAACACATGGTGTGCCAAGGATGCATTAGCAAGGTCTTACTTACTCAACTCCATCTCTGATTTTCTTTTGCCACATATTAGAAACTGTAAGACATCCCAAGAGACCTGGGAAACTTTATCATCCTATTTTTCTTGCAACACAAGGGCCAGAAAAAAACCAATTGTGGATTGAATTCACCACACTAAGGAAGCAACCTAAGTAGGCTATTTCAGAGTATGTGACTAAGATTAAAGATGTAGCATATCAGTTAGCAAGCATAGGAGAAGAGATTGAAGAAGAGCAGATAGTAAGGCAAGTGATCAATGGGATTAAAAGCTGATGACAAATGGGAAAGCTTCACCACTGCCATGGACCTATACATGGGCATGCAAATTTCAGATCTTACCACTCTCATGGGGCAATTGTTCACTCATAAAGCCAAGCTCAACAAGAATGGAGACTCATCCAAAGGTAATAGCTCTTCTGCCCTATACACTGATAAAAGTAAGTCTAAAGGTAAAGGCAAGAACAAGAAAGGAGAGGATGAAGGCACTACCTCCCAAGCCAACTATGCAAGGAGAGATAGATCATCAAGAGGAAGGGGCAAAGGAGATAAGCAAGGTAGGGGGAGACCTTATAACTCCTCACCATGCAACATTTTTGGTTTATCAAATCATACTACAGATGAGTGTTTCAGGAATTTCAAGAATCATAGAGGAAGAGGATATCAAAGAGATGGATACTCACAGTCAAGAGGCAGATTCAACCATCATCAAGGGTACAACAACTACAACAACAACTACAATGGCAACTACCAAGGAGGATTCAAATCCAAAAAGGATTACAACAACTACACAGAAGAGCAAGATGATTATCTTCTGATTATGAACATGATCTCAAAACCAGGTACAAATGATGACCATCTCTTCTACATTGACTCACGATGCTCAAATCATGTGGCTGGCTGTTGAAGCTCAAGATCAAGGACAAAGAATGGAAGTGCATCAAGGAGGTGGACACACAAAGTAGGGAGCTCCAAGAAGCACCTGTCAAATTTTCAGAAGAAATCCCTACAAAAATAGTGATTTTTATCACTAAAAACCATTGTAAATACCATTTTCCATTTTTGTAACTCCATTTTGTTCAAGCCGAGGAGTCCTTGAGCTTGAGGAGTATTAGAACTACCATCCTACCAATTTTCATGATTTTTAGACTCCGTTTGAGCCCCCAACCGGACACTAGGTCTGGACAGGGCCAAAACCACTCAAAAACTATAAAAAGGGCTGGAGAGCTCATTTTTGGGGTTGGCTTGTTGTAGATTTGAGTTTTGTAAGAGAGCTCTTTGGTAATCGAAGCTTTCCATTGTTCCACTCTTTGCTCTTACCTTGTGCGCGTGTGTGTGTATGTGTGTGCATGCTTGTGTGCTTTCACTCACGCACTTGTGCCATCACTTGCTCGCGGTCTTCATACCGGTCCTCACGTCTCCACGGATTGACATTTATGAGGTGTATCTCCTCACGTTGGTACTCACCATTGTGCTAGAGTGACACCAAATTTGGCGCCGTTGCCGGGGAGAGAGCTTGGAGGACGAGCGTGTGACGGTAAGACGTGGAGTAGCGACGTTGGAAGGTAAAAAAATCATCATTTTTAGTTCAGTTTCTGAATTTTCCTTCTTCTTCATCTTCACCATCATCACCATCTCCACCCACCTTCATCTTCTCAGTTTTTCTCCATTTTTTAGAGTACATTCACCTTGTTTTTACTTGTGGTTGTGAGCAAGAAGCTTAGAGAGGGTGCAGAACAGAGGCGCTGAAGAAGTAGTACCAAAAATAACAAAAAATCTGAGTGAATAGCCCCGGACAAGACAAACCTGCACCAAGTATCGTGGAAGCTGCGCCAGAGATCGTGAGTGAGGAATCGGGCAAACTGGGGTTACACAGAGCAAGGGGAAGTGACTAAGAAGTTAGAGAGGCTCTCAAGGTGAGCAAACACCCATTTAATCTATACTTTCTCAGTAAACTAAGTGTGGAAAGGGAAACGATCTGCGTCAGGTATCGTTTGGTACGGACAGAGGTAAAAAGGAGTGATTTGGGGTGATACAGAGAGTGAGGAGAGGAGAGAGGAAAGAGTTGAGTATGTGTACAACCAAAACTTAGAAAAAATCTTTCCCAAAATTTGTCTAAGGGTCAAGTATCGTTTTGCTCCCGCGGTCGAGTATCGCGATACTTAGCAAGTATCGTTTTACTCCTGTGGTCGAGTATCGCGATATTTCCCTCCTTTTGGTATCGTTTGGTCCAGAGATCGTTTCGATCAAGATCGCGATACTCACTAGCGATCGTGTATCGTCTGGATCAAAGATCGTGTATCGTGTGGCTTAAGTATCGTGTATCGCTTCTCAGAGATCGCGATACTTACCAAAGATCGCGTATCGTTTGATTCAGGTATCGTCGATCGTTTTGAGCCAAGTATCGAGTATCGTTGGTGCCAAAGATCGTTTCAATCAAGGATCGCGATATTCACCAGCGATCGCGTATCGTTTGGTTCATAGGTCGTGTATCGTTTGCATGAGAGATCGGTATCGTTTCGGTCGGAGATCGGTATCGTTTGTCAAAGATCGCGATATTTATCAAAGATCGGGTATCGCCGAAGTCAGAGATCGTGTATCGTTTTCTTCCAAATATCGAGTATCGTCTTGAGCCAAGTATCGTTTTGCCCGAGTATCGTGGATATCAAGTATCGCGATATTTCTCAACTATCGTGTATCGTGGAGTTTGCTCACGATACTTGTTGAAGATCATGTATCGCCTACTTCAGGTATCGCGATACATACCAAGTATCGTGTATCGAGTTCCTCAAGTATCAAGTATCGTGTCCTACAAATGTCATGTATCGCCTGATTTTGAAGCATTTATGAGAGACCCTGTTTCCCTGTTTTAAACCCAAAACACTGAACTGGCATAACTTTCTCATACGAAATCCGTTTGCTGTGATTTTGGTTTTGTTGGAAAGCTCGTGGGGAGTACAACCAAAACATCGACTGGTTACGGTTAAATTAATACCAGGATTATTAGATAGGGTATTTTGAAGTTGACCCTCAGGAAAATTTGAAAACCAAGGTGTTCCAAAGGATTTTGAGCAATAGAAGAGAACTTTGGGACTAGAGACCAAGGCTTATGATCCTGAGATGTGGCAGACACTTAGGCAAGGATAGACAAAGCATTAGGTCATCTGAGGCTAGTGTCAACCATACATCCAAGTCTTGGGCTCAACAGCTTAGTGGTTATCCTTACACACGAAGTTCAGAAACCAGTGACTCGGAAATGTCTTTTAACATGGAAAGACCCATACGTAGCTCAGGCACTGCCTATTTACAGACACCAGAAGGTCCTTATAAGACCCAATTGGAGTATATCAGGACCAACCAATTAGGTGCTCGCATCTATGAGGATGGTCTAAGAAGATCAGTGGTTCAACTCAAGAATCCTGACCAACCCTTTGGACTTGAACACCCAGTGGTCAAGTTTGAAGAGGGTGCTTACATTGATAAGGAAGGAACAATGTATGTGGTTACCACTTCCCAGATAGGACAGATGAGTTTGGAAATATCATTCCTGAGAATGAGATAGGAGATCTAGAGCAAGGAGACCTAGGAGGAGAACCCAAGACCCCTAGAGGTAAGTCAGTCTTAACCAGAGTGCTCACTCCAGAATGGATTCCTCAGATAACAAAAGCATAGAACTATTCGTGAATAGAGAAACGGAGGAAGCCTTTTGGAGATTTAGGCCAGATCAACCTAGCCCAGTAGTCACCATCTATGAATTCAAGGACCCAGAGACACCAGGGAAAGCTGTCTATCTAGATCACACATCTCAGAAATTATTCTTAGTATCAGATCATGGAAGACATGCTTACACTTGGCAAGGTGAAATCATTTTCCCTCCACCAAGATCTAATGTTTCCCAGGGCCTCCAGGAGCCGGATCACCCAAGCTCATGAAACCCAGAGAGAAAGAACTGAGAGAGACCGGAGGTAAGCTTTGCAGACACTGTAGGCAGAGAACAGATCAGGATATGGAACGGAAAGACTTGAAAGGGAGAGACATAGAGTTCATAGCATCAAAAGAGATGATCATGATTTCCCATTGCCTAGACCCACGAGAACACTCAAGAACCCTTAGACCCTCTCAAGTGGTTAAGACAATGAAGAACTACTTTGATGGATTTGGAGATCCTTATGATCATGTGGCAGAGTTCAAACAAGTGTTAAGAGCTGAACAGGTTGAAGACTTATTCACCCAGTTCGAGGCATTTGGTTTGACTCTTAAGGGTACTGCCTTAGCTTGGTTTCAACCTCTAAACAGTCGCAACTATAGAGAGATAGTTCAACTGCTAGAAGAATTCATTGTGGAATTTTCCAAAAGCGGTACCAGGCATAACACATCATCCTTGATCCACAGCTTCAAGCAGACACCCCAAGAAACAGTGCGACTTGCAGGAAGAAGGTTTAGACAGTACTGGAAAGATGCCCTGTACCAGAATTACCCACATCAGCCAAACAGGTGGCACTGTTTTTAGATGGCCTATTGAGCACAAAATTAAGGTCATATGTATACCTGAAAGAGCCTAGATCCTAGAAGAGTGTATACGGATGTGCATTGACATAGAAGACAACTTGGGTGAGGAATTAGGACTATCCAAACTCTATAAGGATTCTGATAGTTCTACAAGTCATACCTCTAGAGCCTCCACTGAGATAGATGAGATAGCTGAGCAAGTGGCCAAAAAGCTAGGAGTCCAAAATAGACAAATGCCAAGGGTCACCTCAGTGAAGCGATGTTATACATGTGGAGGAGATCACATGGCTAATGTTTGTCCGTTGACGACTGAACCCCAAGGAAACCCTAATGCTCTGTATTGCACCATTGAGAGAAAATATACAAATCATACGACCCAAGATTGTCCCTATAACAGGCAGGCTGTTAGACAAAATTATCAGCAACCTTACCAGTAGGGTAGGTATCAGAATCAGCACCAACAGCCATATTATAGGCCACACCAATATCAACCTCAATACCAGCAGCAATATCAGGCACCATATAGGCCACAAACCAGTCCTAGGAAACCAACCGCCAGCTCCTGCCAATGTGATCCCAGTTAAGTATACAATGGCGGAGGAGAACCCTAATAGAGCATTGGTGCCACTAACCCATTGGTCTCAGAAAATGATTCTCACGCTCATGGTTCAGACTACTTCCATGAAGATAGTCCACATGCTTATTATATAGAGTCACCTGAACAAAGTGAGATTTCTCAGTGTCAATATGAGACACCACCTATGGAACAAATTGGGAGCCAGAATACTCCAATGTCATGTATACGAATCCAAATCCTAGGCCCCAATTGAGACAAGTAAGACCACAAGCCCCTAGAGGGACCATGCTTTAGATGTCAGGGCGACCATTTCATTCGTAAATGTCCCCACCAACCAGCTCTGGGACTAGGACAGAACATCACAATACAAGGCTTTTGTCCTGAGTGCGGCAAGGAACATCTTCCTAGAGAGTGTCCCAGGAATCCCTCTAGTGCACCCAAGGTCACACCCATCAACGTGGTAGGCTTAGTGGCAGATTCAAGTTCAAGTAGCAATAATGTGGCTCCTGTACAGGTAGTTACTAGGGCACAGGCTGCACAACAAGCAAAACCATCTGAGCAATCGGAGTCAAGTGAGGCAGGAGAACCTAGTAAGAGGAAACCAAGAACATGGAAGGATACCAGAGAGAAGGCTAATCGCAAGTGGAACAAAAAGATATCTGAAATAGAAGAAAGTCTAAAAGATGCCAAAACAAAAATAGAAGACATTGCATCTCAAAGCCCCTCGCATGCTGAAGCTCCATCCACTCCACCTCATTTCCACCCACCGCCCATTGTAAATAGACCGCAATCAGGGTCTGTCCTTGCAGATCCAACCCCAGAAGGCTTGGACATGATGTTCAAGGCCTACCAGGCTCGTCTTCAAGAAGGGCCAACAACTGCAAACTTGGACAAGAGTTACCCGAGAGCAGATTTAGAGATTGAACGGATGAAAATGTGCATGAAATGGTGGAACAAGCTCAAGCTATACTTGAGACTAGTCAAAAGTTCAATCAGACAAACTCTGTCAAACCGGATTTGCATTTCCAAGGCTTACTAGAAAGATTAGAGCAGTTGGTAAACAAACCACAAGTTTCTTTACCTCCACAGGCTCAACCAGTTATTGAGAGAGGAAGCTCACCACCAATGGGAGCTTATGTTCCTAATTCCACGGATGTTGGAATACCTCCTTCAATTCAACAGTACTCTCAAGAGTTCTTGCGGGAAATACAAGAAGAGAAATGGGCCAAGGAGAAGGGTAACTCCCCTCCTATTCCTGAGATTGATGATCTTCATGATCAATTTCCCCAAGACATTCCGTCTATCTATGGAGACCAAGCAGAGCAACAAGAAGATGAAAGATTAGATTTTGAATCTAATTCTTTACAAGAGTTGCCTCATTTCACAGGCCCATGGGAATCTGAATCTCTTCAGATCAGAGCTCCCACAATATTGGTAAGAAATGAAGACTCAGTGATTCCAAGAAACACTGATGTTGTGAAGAACATTAAGGTTCAATGTCATCTCACTGTGGAAGAGCTGCTCAAAGCAAAACCTGAGCTCTGGAATCATGTGAAGGATCAGGTTCCAGAACTTGAATCTAATATACCAAAAGTAGGCTCTAAGCAAAAGGTTCCAGAGATACCTCTCGACAAGATAGGAGACATGAGCGAAGGGGAAGAAGGTAACACTTATCTTCCGATCACCTATCAAGGTTACACAACCAAAGCAATTGTAGATTCGGGTGCTGGTGTTGCTATTGCGACCACCTCCTTGTGGAAGCGATGGGGCAAACCCACATTAAGACCAACAAGAATGAAGCTTCAAATGGGAGATGGTCATTTTGAAAGACCTCTAGGATTGCTCGAAGGGATAACTCTAACCACTTGTGGTGTAGAGTTTGAACATACATTTGCTATATGTGACTTTGAAAAAAATAATGTCTACGAGATGATCCTAGGAAGACCCTTCCTACGACAATTGCAAATAGTACAGGATTGGGGAACCAACTCCTTGTACTTACAACACTTAGGGGTCACAACCGAGGTCAATTTGAAGGATTACACCTTCAGAGATGTACCACCCCTACAGTGGAATCCTATCCACAAAGCAAAGAAGATTCAATCTCTGTGCATTCTGGAAGTTCACCTGATCCATCATGGCTGCATGAAGATACTCACTTGTGGATGTGCAAGGTCGCGGAGGAAGAGGAAAAGCGTCTAAAAGCAAGAGAAGAAGGAACTTCCCCAGGAGATAGACCAATCAAAGACCCAGCCTATACACCGATGATATTTCCAGATGAGGAATTTGAGCCTCATGGTTGGGCAGAAATCTTAGCTACCATGGACATAGCAGTCAATGAAAAACAATGGACACCTCATTGTGATGAGGAGGGTTATGATATTTCAGTGTTCATGTGTCAGCCCCTGTTGGAAGAGTGTGAGGATCACACTCTTCCAACAGGGGCTGACACATGAACACTGAAATATCATAACCCTCCTCATCACAATGAGGTGTCCATTGTTTTTCATTGACTGCTATGTCCATGGTAGCTAAGATTTCTGCCCAACCATGAGGCTCAAATTCCTCATCTGGAAATATCATCGGTGTATAGGCTGGGTCTTTGATTGGTCTATCTCCTGGGGAAGTTCCTTCTTCTCTTGCTTTTAGACGCTTTTCCTCTTCCTCCGCGACCTTGCACATCCACAAGTGAGTATCTTCATGCAGCCATGATGGATCAGGTGAACTTCCAGAATGCACAGAGATTGAATCTTCTTTTGCTTTGTGGATAGGATTCCACTGTAGGGGTGGTACATCTCTGAAGGTGTAATCCTTCAAATTGACCTCGGTTGTGACCCCTAAGTGTTGTAAGTACAAGGAGTTGGTTCCCCAATCCTGTACTATTTGCAATTGTCGTAGGAAGGGTCTTCCTAGGATCATCTCGTAGACATTATTTTTTTTCAAAGTCACATATAGCAAATGTATGTTCAAAACTCTACACCACAAGTGGTTAGAGTTATCCCTTCGAGCAATCCTAGAGGTCTTTCAAAATGACCATCTCCCATTTGAAGCTTCATTCTTGTTGGTCTTAATGTGGGTTTTGCCCCATCGCTTCCACAAGGAGGTGGTCGCAATAGCAACACCAGCACCCGAATCTACAATTGCTTTGGTTGTGTAACCTTGATAGGTGATCGGAAGATAAGTGTTACCTTCTTCCCCTTCGCTCATGTCTCCTATCTTGTCGAGAGGTATCTCTGGAACCTTTTGCTTAGAGCCTACTTTTGGTATATTAGATTCAAGTTCTGGACACCTGATCCTTCACATGATTCCAGAGCTCAGGTTTTGCTTTGAGCAGCTCTTCCACAGTGAGATGACATTGAACCTTAATGTTCTTCACAACATCAGTGTTTCTTGGAATCACTGAGTCTTCATTTCTTACCCAATATTGTGGGAGCTCTGATCTGAAGAGATTCAGATTCCCATGGGCCTGTGAAATGAGGCAACTCTTGTAAAGAATTAGATTCAAAATCTAATCTTTCATCTTCTTGTTGCTCTGCTTTGGTCTCCATAGATAGACGGAATGTCTTGGGGAAATTGATCATGAAGATCATCAATCTCAGGAATAGGAGGGGAGTTACCCTTCTCCTTGGCCCATTTCTCTTCTTGTATTTCCCGCAAGAACTCTTGAGAGTACTGTTGAATTGAAGGAGGTATTCCAACATCCGTGGAATTAGGAACATAAGCTCCCATTGGTGGTGAGCTTCCTCTCTCAATAACTGGTTGAGCCTGTGGAGGTAAAGAAACTTGTGGTTTGTTTTACCAACTGCTCTAATCTTTCTAGTAAGCCTTGGAAATGCAAATCCGGTTTGACAGAGTTTTGTCTGATTGAACTTTTGACTAGTCTCAAG
>MU260819.1:137500-152826 GCA_020310875.1 Ceratopteris richardii | reverse complement strand
AGTGAATCAAAGGAAAGGTAAATCAAAGGTTCAAATATTTGATGAACAAGAGAATAATGAAGTGCAGGTTGAAGTGGAAGAAACACCAAGATTTGATCCTGAATATGAAGAACCAGAAACCTCAAGAAGTGGAGAGCTTAGGAGGTCTACAAGGAATAAGTGGCAACCTACAAGGTATAGCTATGATACTTCATTTTTGGCCACAAAAGATTATGCTTATATGATGAAAACAGATGAAGACCCTTCTACATATGAAGAGGCAAAAGGTAAGGAAAAATGGGAGAAAGCTATGCAGCAAGAATATGATGCACTATTGGAGAATCAAACATGGGATTTGGTTCCAAAACCAAACAGTCAGAAGATCATTGGATGCAAATGGGTTTACAAAACCAAGAGGTTTGCAGATGGAAGTGTGTCTAGATACAAAGCTAGACTTGTTGTCAAAGGGTTTGCTCAGACTTATGGTGTTGACTATGATGAGACTTATAGTCCTGTTGCAAAGATGACAACCATCAGGACACTTATAGCTATTGCTGCATGTAAAGGTTGGAAGTTATGTCAACTTGATGTGAAAAATGCTTTTTTGAATGGTTATATTTCAGATGATGTATTCATTGAGCAACCTCAAGGGTTCAGAGATAAAAGGTATCCAGACCATGTGTGCAAGCTCAAGAGAGCTTTGTATGGCTTGAAGCAGGCCCCAAGGGCATGGAACTATAGACTTGTGAAGTTCCTAAAGGAACTTGGATTTCAGGTGTCTAAAGCAGATAGTAGCTTGCTTGTCAAAGCAAGTGATAATGGTTTCATATACATGTGCATATATGTTGATGATATAATTCTTACAGGTACAGATGAAGAAGGAATACAAAGACTCAAGAAGCAAATGGAAAAGGAGTTCAAGATAAGTGACTTGGGAGACTTGTCATACTTCTTGGGCATGGAGATTACATATACTCAACATGGAGTATTTGTGACCCAAGAAAGGTATTTGAAGAACTTGTTAATCAAGTTTAAAATGGATGATTGCAGGGTAGCACCTACACCAATGGAGGTGAATCACAAATTGAGTAAGTTTGGAGGTGAAGAATTCAAGGACATGAGACAATATCAGAGTTTGGTTGGTAGCCTTATCTATGCTACTTTAACTAGACCTGATTTATCATATGTAGTTGGAGTTTTGTCTCAATTTATGCATTGTTAGGAAAGAGCATTGGATTGCAGGTCAAAGAGTATTGAGGTACATTAAGGGTACACTCAATGAGGGTTTGTATTATGGGTTTACCTCAGATACAAATATCAAAATTTATAGTGATGCAGATTGGGCAGGTAATCCAGATGATAGAAGGTCAACTTTTGGATATATGTGTTATGTGGGAGATAAACTTATCTCATGGTGTTCCAAGAAGCAACATACAGTTGCCTTGTCTTCTACGGGAAGCAGAGTATAAAGGCATGGTTGAAGCTGCAAAGGAAGTAATTTGGCTCAAGACTTTGATGAAGAGTTTTGACATTGTGCATGGGGTACCAATTATATATGGAGATAACATGAGTTCATTGTATTTAGCTGCTAATCCTGTTTTTCATGCCAGGACCAAACACATTGAGATTCAGTATCACTTTCTAAGAGAGAAAGTGATGGATAAGGAGATTGAAGTCATACATACTTCAACAAAGGATCAGATAGCTGATATGCTTACAAAGAGCTTGGATGGACCAAAGCTACAGAAGTTTAAAAGCATGGCAGGTATAAAGAAGAAAGAAGAAACCTCAATTGATGATTGAGGGGGAGCTGTTGGTGCAGATCAATCACCAATTGAATGTTTCAAGACTAAAGAATGAAGGATGAGATCAATTCTTGAAGCTTGGAAGGAAGATACATTCAGAGTATGTGAGGAATGTACACATATGTACATAGTTCACTTAGATCTTTGATTAGTCATAGACTTGTACAAATTTATCTATAAATACCATGAAAATGTGGAGGCGTGATATGAGAGTATATGTGAGAATAGATAGAAGTTAAGAATGAGGAAGATAGATGTCATGAGACAGGTGAAAAGTTAGTTGAGTTTCCTCTCATCACTCAACTGTAACTTTCTGAGTAAATGAAGAAATATTGCGCCCGATCTTTTCGTTTCTGCTCCATCTGTGTTTGATCAATTGTGAAATCCTTTTGAGGATATCTAAGTTGATAGTTAATGAGTGTGTGACCTGAGTTTCAGAGTCTAATTGCAAATAGGCTAGGAGAATTGTTAGTAGGAACATTCATATGTGTTGAGTGTTCACAGTTCTCTGAAACAGGCGCAAATTTCGATCTTAATCTTTTGGTCAGTTCTCACTCCATAGTTTAAAGTTTTGTGCAAGCAAGCACTTAATCTTTAAGTTGGAAGGTAATCTACTCGTGGCTAGAAGCATTTGCTTAAACGGGTTTTGTACTGAGAGAATTGAAGTTAAGAAGTTAGGGGTGTCTAAATCGACTTCTCAGAAATGCAGATTCAGGCATAGGTAACTTGTGAAGTTGATTTCTCAAGTTATACTAAACCTTTTGAAGAACTTTAACTTGGAGAAGGTGCGCAAACTCTAGGCGACACTCCATACAAAATTTCATAGAAAACTTTACATATTTGATAGGTCAATGAGAAGAAATTGTGCAGCAGACTTTCTGTGTTTTATCTTCTTCACAGAATTTTTCAACTTTTGATAATTTGGAGATTGGACCTCTAATTTAGTGAAGGTTTTGACTTACTCTTGATATAGAGGTGTTCTAACTTCAAGAGTAGGTTGTTCTTTTGGAGATTAACACTCTCCATCAATAGATTGCCCTGTTAAGCTTTGCAAGGTATGACACCATATGAAGCTTGGTGGGGTAAGAGACCTACCTTGGATCATTGCATAATATTTGGATGCTTGGCATATGCATATGTGCCATCTCAATTGAGGCATAAGTTGGAGCCTAAGGCAGAAAAGTATGTATTCATTGGTTATGATGATAAGCAAATGGGATACAGTTTGTGGAGTCCATCCACAAAGCAATTCCTTGTATCCAAGGATGTTACATTTGATGAGCAAGGTACTTGGTATGCAGGTAAATATAATGTACATGCAGATGTTGAAGAAGTAGTGGATCAAAGGAAAGGTAAAGCAAAGATTCAATTACTTGATGAAAATGAGAATAATGAAGTACAGGTTGAAGTTGAAGAGAGGCCAAGGTTTGATCCAGAATGTGATGAACCAGAGACTTCAAAAAGTGCAGAAGTTAGGAGGTCATCTAGGCACAAATGGCAACCCACAAGGTATAGCTATGACACCTCATTCTTGACTACTAAAGATTATGCTTATTTGGTAAAAGCAGATGAAGATCCATCTACATATGATGAAGCCAAAGGCAAGAGAAATTGGGAAGAAGCCATGCAAGAGGAGTATGATGCATTGATAGAGAATCAGACTTGGGATCTGGTTCCTAAACCTAATAGCCAGAAAATTATTGGATGCAAGTGGGTTTACAAAACAAAAAGATTTGCATATGGAAGTGTGTCTAGGTACAAAGCTAGACTTGTTGTGAAAGGGTATGCACAGACATATGGAGTGGACTATGATGAGACCTATAGTCCTGTGGCGAAAATGACAACCATCAGAACTCTCATAGCAATTGCTGTTGGTGCAGATCAATCACCAATTGAATGTTTGAAGACTACAGAATGAAGGATGAGATCAATTCTTGAAGCTTGGAAGGAAGATACATTCAGAGTATGTGAGGAATGTACACATATGTACATAGTTCACTTAGATCTTTGATTAGTCATAGACTTGTACAAATTTATCTATAAATACCTTGAAAATGTCGAGGCGTGATATGAGAGCATATGTGAGAATAGATAGAAGTCAAGAATGAGGAAGATAGATGTCATGAGACATGTGAGAAGTTAGTTGAGTTTCCTCTCATCACTCAACTGTAACTTTCTGAGAAAATGAAGAAATATTGCGCCCGATCTTTTCGTGTCTGCTCCTTCTCTGTTTGATCAATTGTAAAATCCTTTTGAGGATATCTAAGTTGATAGTTAATGAGTCTGTGACCTGAGTTTCATAGTCTAATTGCAAACAGGCTAGGAGAATTGTTAGTAGGAACATTCATATGTGTTGAGTGTTCAGAGTTCTCTGAAACAGGCGCAAATCTCGGTCTTAATCTTTTGATCAGTTCTCACTCCATAGTTTAAAGTTTTGTGCAAGCAAGCACTTAATCTTTAAGTTGGAAGGTAATCTACTCGTGGCTAGAAGCATTTGCTTAAACGGGTTTTGTACTGAGAGAATTGAAGTTAAGAAGTTAGGGGTGTCTAAATCGACTTCTCAGAAGTGCAGATTTAGACATAGGTAACTTGTGAAGTTGATTTCTCAAGTTATACTAAACCTTTTGAAGAACTTTAACTTGGAGGAGGTGTGCAATCTCTAGGCGACACTCCATACAAAATTTCATAGAAAACTTTACATGTTTGATAGGTCAATGTGAAGAAATTGTGCAGCAGACTTTCTGTGTTTTACCTTCTTCATAGATTTTCTCAATTTTTGATAATTTGGAGATTGGACCTCTAATTTGGTGAAGGTTTTGACTTACTCTTGATATAGAGGTGTTCTAAATTCAAGAGTAGGTTGTTCTTTTGGAGATTAACACTCTCCATCAGTGGTATCAGAGCAGGAGACATCAAATCAAGGAAAGGAGGGTTCCGACTGCTGCAGATTCAAGAAATTCAACATTTGAAGAACTAAAAGGTGAAAGTTTGAAGGCAAAGCAAAAGAAGGAGACCATACGACATCAAGAAGGACAAAAGGAGTCTAATTCAAAGTAAAGGTACATATATTGTTCATAAAGCTTGAAGGTTTCAATACACAGGTAGACACAAGATGGGAGATTCTCTACAGATAGAGAAATTGGATAGGGAAAACTGTTGAGAGTGATGGATGGATGCACTCAGGAAATCAGTTGGTGCTGCAAAACCTGCTTCACACCTGCCCTCTTTTCTTTCCAGATATACTTAGTAGACTCCTTAAGCTTGCAAATGACACCAAGAAACTATATATGCGCTTTACAACTCAATTGTGTAATGACTAGATCAAAACAGATGACTTTGAATCTTCACAAGTTCAAAAACTTTCTATTTCTGTAATGACACCTGCTCAGTCTTAAGCTTAGTGTGTCCAGCACACTTACAATTGGAACTATTCCTTCTGGGAGTATTAAATTAACTTAACCAGCTATCATTAGCAAGTTAAATCACTCCAATTAACTAACTATGCACTGAGAATGATCTTTAGCAAAATCAGAGACACCCCCGACTTTTTAGGAACAACACAGAGAAATACCAATGACTGCCTCGACTGCAATTTCTCCCAAATGGCTGAATGAAATCCTTTGAGATTTTGTATGCTTGTAGTAGACCTTGAGCTGGTTCCAATGAGCTATAGCACACTTGATTTGGTTCAGTAGATCCAGAGAAATGCTCCTTTGAAGTTGACAGACTTGGAGTAGGATACTCAGAAAAACCAGAGATGATAAAATGTATACTTCTATTGATAAATGTGTTTGTACAATCTCATTAGCTTGCCAAGCACAGCTCAATGAGGTAGTTTGATGTTGGGTATAGAGTATCCTTCACACACAATGAGTTACAATGAGATTTTGCCTCGGGGAGTGAGCTAGAGTGAGAGAGTAACCCACGACTTTTTACTACATCCTTTATAGAAGTTTGATCTTCATTTGAATTTGAAATTCAAACTTAGGCTCCCTTGAATCTCTCCTCTAAAGTAGGGAGATATTCTCTCCATCTCAACATTCAAATTTCCACGACTAATGAAGTAGGTGGATGACTTAAAGTGATTACAAACAAATGATAAGTCACTTAGACTTTTACAAGAGGTAAAGAGGTAATAACATATAAGCATATGTTCACATGAGCCTTCCTTTAAGTGAAGCCTAGATAATCCTTTGTCCATGCTAATCTTCAATGAGTCCAAGGTCCCAAGCCAATGTGTGTAGGCTTGTCTTGCACCAACAGCTCCCCCTCAAGCCAAACACTTTGGCTTAAGTCTTCTTCTTCATTCTTCAAACATAGGTCAATTGTATATCTTTACTTAGCAATTTCTCTCTCACATAGTGGTAATGAACCTCTATGTGTTTAGTTCTGGCATGATAAATTGGGTTTGCTGCAAGATGAAGAGAGCTAGTGTTGTCTCCAAATATAATAGGTGGCCTTGTGAGTAGGCCTAACTCTGTATATAGAAGCTTCAACCAGATAGCTTCTTGAGTTGCATTGGCAAGCCCTCTATACTCTGCTTCAGTGGATGATAATGCCACTGTAGGTTGCTTCTTAGCTGACCAAGAGATAGGCTTATCCCCTGCAAAACAAATATAACCTGAGGTGCTTCTCCTATCATCCTTGCATCCTGCCCAGTCTGCATCTGAGTAAACTTTTATGTCAATATCTGATGTATAAGGAAAATACAAACCATGACTTTGTGTTCCCTTCAAATACTTCAAGATCTTCTTTGCTGCCTCTAGGTGAGGTATCCTTGGTTTGTGCATGAATTGACTAAGTACACTTACTCCATATGCTATGTCAATTCTTGTCAAGGTAGCATAGTTCAAACTACCCACCATACTTTGGTATCCTGTAATGTCTTTAATTTCTTCTCCTTCATGAGCACTTAGCTTTTGGTTAACCTCCATTGGAGTAGTAGATACCTTAGCATCCTGCAAACCAAACTTCTTGACCATATCCTGTACATACTTCTTTTGAGTGATGTATATACCGAGTTTGTGTAGATCAATTCAAGACCTAGAAAATATTTTAATAATCCAAGATCACTAATCTTGAATTCTTTCATCATCTGTCCTTTGATGTGTCTAATCCCATTGACATCATTACCTGTAATGATGATGTCATCTACATAAACACATAAGTAAATTACCTCTGTACTACTTCTCTTTATGAATAGAGAAGTGTCTGCTTTGCTCATCACAAATCCTTGGTCTTGGAGGTAGGTGGTCAATCTGTAATTCCATGCTCTAGGTGCCTGCTTCAAACCATACAGAGCCTTCTTCAATCTACAAACATAATGTACCTTTCTTGGATCTTCATAGCCAGGTGGTTGTGACATGTAGACTTCTTCAGATATCCATCCATTCAAGAATGCATTCTTCACATCCAATTGGTACATGTTCCAATTCTTGGATGCAGCTACACTCACCAAAACTCTGATAGTTGGCATCTTGGCCACAGGAGAAAATGTCTCCTCATAATCAATGCCTTGGGTTTGTGCAAAACCCTTGGCTACCAACCTAGCTTTGTACCTGTTAATTGTTCCATCGAATTCTTCTTCAATTTGTAAATCCATCTGGATCCTATTACCTTCATAGAATCCTTCTTGGGTACCAAGTCCCAAGTATCACTCTCTTTGAGGGCTTCTATCTCCTCATCCATGGCTTCTCTCCATTCTGGCTTTGTAATTGCTTCTTCATAGGTGCCTGGTTCTTCATTCAACAAGTCTTTGCAAGATATACAGAATGTTTAGTTACAAGTGATGTGTCATACCCAAATCTGATAGGCTTCTTCTTCTCTCTCTGAGATCTTCTCATAGCTTGAGTAGAAGTTTCTGCCTTGTCCTCCAATTGCTTCATCTTCATCTTTCCTTTGGATTTCCAAGCCTTGAACTCTTCAAGGTTTATGGTATCATCATCTGAGCTTGAGTCTTCTTGCTGAGTTGGCTCTTCCTTGGTAAGCTTTGGAAAATCTTCCTCCATGTCATAGGGTAAACTCACTTTCCTGCATTCATTCTCATACCATGAGTCATTTTCATCAAATATGACATCTCTGCTTACCTTGAACCCTTTGTTTGTGGGGTTGTAGACTCTGTATCCCTTTTGGTTCAAATCATAACCAATGAAGATACATTTCTCAGCCTTGGGGTCTAGCTTTCCTCTTACCTGTGAGGGAATATGCACATATGCTACACAACCAAAGATTTTGCAATGATCCAGAGAGGGTCTCTTACCATGCCAAGCTTCATATGGTGTCATGCCATCAAGTGATTTGGATGGCAACCTATTGATGAGATAAGTGGCAGTGGATACACTCTCTGCCCATAAGTAATTTGGCAATTTTTTCTCATTGAGCATAGACCTAGCTGTTTCCACTATAAGTCTATTCCTTCTTTCTGCTACCCCATTTTGTTCAGGTGAGTACCTTGTAGTAATCTCCCTCTTGATGCCTCTTTCCTGCAAGAAATCTTCAAACTCATTGGAGAAATACTCTCCTCCACCATCTGACCTTAGCCTCTTCAAGCTTCTACCTGTTTGATTCTCAACAAGTGCAAGATACCTCTTGAAACAATTAAACACTTCATCTTTATGCTTCATAAAGTATAAAATGGTCCACCTACTATAGTCATCAATGAAAGACACATAATACCTTGAACCAGAAATGGAAGGGTCCTTGCTAGGTCCCCAAACATCTGTGTGTACCAAGTCTAGGTAGTCTTCATGCATGAAACCTTTCCTTGAGTAGGGTAATCTGTGAGACTTACCAAATTGACATGATCCACATTTATAAATCATGTGTTGCTTGGATACATTAGGTATCCCAAGCACACATTGATCCCTGCACATTTGCTTAAGAGTCCTTTCACCTATGTGCCCTAATCTTTTATGCCATATCTCTAGCTCTGAAAGTGTCTGATCCTTGTAATTATACAAAGCAATGTTTTTTGTATCTTCTAGCTCAAATGTAAATAATCTACCTGATTTCTCCCCTTTGGCTATCCTTCTGAATCCTTGTTTTGGGTCCTCCACATATGCTCCATGTTGTGTGAATCTGACCTGCAAACCTTTCTCCACAATCTGACCAACACTCATTAAATTCTTAGTTATTGTTGGTACATAGAGTACCCTGCTTAATAGGTTCTGATTACCATCACATGTCTTCACATTTCCAATTTTGACAACAGAGTGCTTAGTGTCATCACCTGTTTGTACCTGATGTTTGCCCTTAGGCTCTTCCAAATCAGAAAGTAGTGCTACATTGCCAGCTACATGGTTAGAACATCCTGAGTCAATGTAAAATAAATGATCATCATTTGTACCTATCTTGGAGGTCATATTCATGATCAATAAGGAGTCATCCTGCTCCTCAGTGTAGTTGTTGTAGTCTCTCCTATTTCTCAATCCACCTTGGTAGTTTCCATTGTGGCTTGTCTTGCACCAACAAAAACTATCCTGCATGGTCAATGAGGATGGAAGCTCATCTTATGAGCAAAGATTTAATTGCTTACATCACAGGAGAAGAAGAGAAGCCACAGTTCAGAGATCCTAGTGTTCCAACTAGGGAAGAGTTAGCAGATTTGAAAAATTGGATGAAGAAAGATGCTCAAGCTAGGAGCATTATATATATGGCAGTCAATGACTACTTGTTACCTCATATTCAAGGTCTTGAAAGTGCAATTGATATTTGGAATGCTTTGGAGGAGCATTTTCAGAATACTACTAAGTCAAGGAAGGCATCTTTATGGGCAGAGTTTACAACCTTCAAGAAGAAGGCCTCTCAATCTATTTCAGACTATGTAACAAGGATGAAAGACATTGCAGATGCATTAGGAGCTGTTGATGAAGACATTGAGGAGGATAAATTGGTAAGGCAAATCCTTACAAGTTTGAGAGGTGATGACAAATGGAAGCCATTCATTTTGTCTACAGAGTTATCACTTGATCATTTCACTCCTGATTTAAATCAGTTGTTAGGTCATATGCTAACATTTGAGCAGGATGTTAAAGGAGATGGTGACAAGAGTGCAGGTCATGCAATGTATTCAAAAGATAAGAAGAAGAATAGCAAAGGAAAGCAACAAGCAGGTGAAGATGAAGGTACAACTAGTCAAGCCAACTTCCTAAGAGGAAGAGGAGGTGGCAAAGGTAGAGGAAGAGGCAGAAACAACAAGGATGGAGGCAAAGCTTGCTGGATTTGTGGTAAGACAAATCACTTAGCTAATGATTGTTGGCATAATAATCAGAGTAATGGTGGATACAACCAAAATTATAATTCAAGAGGAAGAGGAGGCAGAAATCAAAGAGGTAATTTCAGAGGCAGAGTTGGTAGGAGTTACTTTGGAAGAAATACAGGTAGAGGTTTCCAAAGTCAACAATATAACAACACCTACTACAATTATGCTTCAGATCAAAAGGAAGATTCAACATTGATAATGAATGCAACTTGTGAAAGGCAGAGTGAAGATCAGAGAGTTTTCTACATTGACTCAGGGTGTAGCAATCACCTGAGTGGTAATATATCCTTGATGACTGATTTGGAGAATAATGTTTTTAATCATGTTGTTCAGACAGGTGACAACACAAAGCACAATGTGAAGTCAATTGGATCAGTGAAGGCCAAGGATGGTAGCACCTTATTGAGTAAGGTCTTGTATGTTCCTACAATTCCTAAGAATTTGATAAGTGTAGGACAAATTGTTGAAAAGGGATATGAAGTAAGGTTCACTAATGATGGAGTATATGTGGAAGACCCTAGCCAAGGGTATAAACAGATTGTTTCAGGGAAAAAGGAAGGAAGATTATTTACATTGAAGATTCAAGGCAATATTGGTCATGCTATGTTCACATATGGAGGACATAAGATCTCTGAGTTAGATCTTTGGCACAAGAGACTTGGACATTTCAATGAAAGAGGTATTAAAGATATGTTTAACAATGGTTCAGTGCTTGGATTGCCTAATGTTGCAGGTCAACATATGACATACAAATGTGAGGCATGTCAATTAGGTAAGGCTCATAAGAATTCTTACTCCAAGCATGGTTTTATGTACTCAGAGAAGCTTGAATTGGTACACACAGATGTGTGGGGACCATCAAAGGATTTCAGTATAAATGGGTCAAGGTATTATGTGATTTATGTTGATGATGCTACTAGATGGATCACTATATATGTGATCAAAGATAAGTCAGAAGTGTTTAATACATTTAAACACTATCATGCATATGCAGAAAGAATTACAGGTCATAAGTTAAAGAGATTAAGGTCAGATGGAAGGGGAGAGTATTTCTCTAATGAGTTCAGTGATTACTTATGGAATGCAGGTATAAAAAGGGAAGTTACTTGCAGGTACTCTCCTCAACAAAATGGTGTTGCAGAAAGGAGAAATAGAACACTTGTTGAGTTTGCAAGATCCATGATGAAGGAGAAAAATTGCCCTAATTATTTGTGGGCTGAGGCTGTAAATACAGCCACTTATTTGGTCAATAGGTTACCATGTAAAGTCTTGCAGGGTATGACACCATATGAGGCTTGGTGGGGTAAGAGACCTACCTTGGATCATTGCAGAGTTTTTGGATGTGTGGCATATGCATATGTGCCATCACAATTAAGGCACAAGTTGGAGCCTAAAGCTGAAAAATATGTTCTCATTGGTTATGATGATAAGCAGATGGGCTATAGATTGTGGAGTCCATCTACAAAACAATTCATGGTTTCTAAAGATGTTACATTTGATGAGCAAAGCACTTGGTATGCAGGTACAATCAATATCAATACAGGTGATGAAGAAGAAGTGAACCAAAGGAAAGGTAAATCAAAGGTTCAAATATTTGATGAACAAGAGAATAATGAAGTGCAGGTTGAAGTGGAAGAAACACCAAGATTTGATCCTGAATATGAAGAACCAGAAACCTCAAGAAGTGGAGAGCTTAGGAGGTCTACAAGGAATAAATGGCAACCTACAAGGTATAGCTATGATACTTCATTTTTGGCCACAAAAGATTATGCTTATATGATGAAAACAGATGAAGACCCTTCTACATATGAAGAGGCAAAAGGTAAGGAAAAATGGGAGAAAGCTATGCAGGAAGAATATGATGCACTATTGGAGAATCAAACATGGGATTTGGTTCCAAAACCAAATAGTCAGAAGATCATTGGATGCAAATGGGTTTACAAAACCAAGAGGTTTGCATATGGAAGTGTGTCTAGATACAAAGCTAGACTTGTTGTCAAAGGGTTTGCTCAGACTTATGGTGTTGACTATGATGAGACTTATAGTCCTGTGGCAAAGATGACAACCATCAGGACACTTATTGCTATTGCTGCATGTAAAGGTTGGAAGTTATGTCAACTTGATGTGAAAAATGCTTTTTTGAATGGTTATATTTCAGATGATGTGTTCATGGAGCAACCTCAAGGGTTCAGAGATAAAAGGTATTCAGATCATGTGTGCAAGCTCAAGAGAGCTTTGTATGGCTTGAAGCAGGCCCCAAGGGCATGGAACTATAGACTTGTGAAGTTCCTTAAAGAACTTGGATTTCAGGTGTCTAAAGCAGATAGTAGCTTGCTTGTCAAAGCAAGTGATAATGGTTTCATATACATGTGCATATATGTTGATGATATAATCCTTACAGGTACAGATGAAGAAGGAATACAAAGACTCAAGAAGCAAATGGAAAAGGAGTTCAAAATAAGTGACTTGGGAGACTTGTCATATTTCTTGGGCATGGAGATTACATATACTCAACATGGAGTATTTGTGACCCAAGAAAGGTATTTGAAGAACTTGTTAATAAAGTTTAAAATGGATGATTGCAGGGTAGCACCTACACCAATGGAGGTGAATCACAAATTGAGTAAGTTTGGAGGTGAAGAATTCAAGGACATGAGACAATATCAGAGTTTAGTTGGTAGTCTTATCTATGCTACTTTAACTAGACCTGATTTATCATATGCAGTAGGGGTTTTGTCTCAATTCATGCATTGCCCAAGGAAAGAACATTGGATTGCAGGTCAAAGAGTGTTGAGGTACATTAAGGGTACACTCAATGAAGGTTTGTATTATGGGTATACCTCAGATACAAATATCAAAATTTATAGTGATGCAGATTGGGCAGGTAATCCAGATGATAGAAGGTCAACTTTTGGATACATGTGTTATGTGGGAGATAAACTTATCTCATGGTGTTCCAAGAAGCAACATACAGTTGCTTTGTCTTCTACAGAAGCAGAGTATAAAGGCATGGTTGAAGCTGCAAAGAAAGTAATTTGGCTCAAGACTTTGATGAAGAGTTTTGACATTGTGCATGGGGTACCAATTATATATGGAGATAACATGAGCTCATTGTATTTAGCTGCTAATCCTGTTTTTCATGCCAGGACTAAACACATTGAGATACAGTATCACTTCCTAAGGGAGAAAGTGATGGATAAGGAGATTGAAGTCATACATACTTCAACAAAAGATCAAATAGCTGATATGCTTACAAAGAGTTTGGATGGACCAAAGCTACAGAAGTTTAAAGACATGGCAGGTATAAAAAGAAAAGAAGAAACCTCAATTGATGATTGAGGGGGAGCTGTTGGTGCAGATCAATCACCAATTGAATGTTTGAAGACTAAAGAATGAAGGATGAGATCAATTCTTGAAGCTTGGAAGGAAGATACAGTCGAAGTATGTGAGGAATGTACACATATGTACATAGTTCACTTAGATCTTTGATTAGTCATAGACTTGTACAAATTTATCTATAAATACCTTGAAAATGTCGAGGCGTGATATGAGAGCATATGTGAGAATAGATAGAAGTCAAGAATGAGGAAGATAGATGTCATGAGACATGTGAAAAGTTAGTTGAGTTTCCTCTCATCACTCAACTGTAACTTTCTGAGAAAATGAAGAAATATTGCACCCGATCTTTTCGTGTCTGCTCCTTCTGTGTTTGATCAATTGTAAAATCCTTTTGAGGATATCTAAGTTGATAGTTAATGAGTCTGTGACCTGAGTTTCATAGTCTAATTGCAAACAGGCTAGGAGAATTGTTAGTAGGAACATTCATATGTGTTGAGTGTTCACAGTTCTCATAAACAGGCGCAAATCTCGGTCTTAATCTTTTGATCAGTTCTCACTCCATAGTTTAAAGTTTTGTGCGAGCAAGCACTTAATCTTTAAGTTGGAAGGTAATCTACTCGTGGCTAGAAGCATTTGCTTAAACAGGTTTTGTACTGAGAGAATTGAAGTTAAGAAGTTAGGGGTGTCTAAATCGACTTCTTAGAAGTGCAGATTTAGACATAGGTAACTTGTGAACTTGATTTCTCAAGTTATACTAAACCTTTTGAAGAACTTTAACTTGGAGGAGGTGTGCAATCTCTAGGCAACACTCCATACAAAATTTCATAGAAAACTTTACATGTTTGATAGGTCAATGAGAAGAAATTGTGCAACAGACTTTCTGTGTTTTACCTTCTTCACAGATTTTCTCAATTTTTGATAATTTGGAGATTGGACCTCTAATTTGGTGAAGGTTTTGACTTACTCTTGATATAGAGGTGTTCTAAATTCAAGAGTAGGTTGTTCTTTTGGAGATTAAAACTCTCCATCAATTGCTGCTTGTAAAGGTTGGAAGCTATCTCAATTAGATGTTAAAAATGCTTTTTTGAATGGTTACATTTCAGATGAAGTTTACATGGAGCAACGAGATGGGTTCAAAGATCAAGTGAGTCCAAATTATGTGTGTAAGCTCAAGAGAGCTTTGTATGGATTAAAGTAGGCCCCAAGGGCATGGAATTATAGGCTTGTAAAGTTCTTGAATGATCTTGGATTTCAAGCATCAAAGGCAGATAGTAGCTTGCTAGTCAAAGCAAGTGAAGATGGATTCATTTATGTTTGTATTTATGTTGATGACATAATACTTACAGGAACAGATGATAAAGGAATACAAATGATCAAGAAACAGATGGAGAAAGAGTTCAAAATCAGTGATTTGGGGAACTTGTCATTCTTCTTGGGAATGGAGATTTTATATACTCAACATGGAGTATATGTGACCCAAGAAAGGTATCTTAAAAATTTGCTAACCAAATTTAAAATGGAAGATTGCTGGGTTGCACCTACACCATTGGAAGTGAACCATAAATTGTCTAGATTTGGAGGAGAAGAATTCAGAGACATGAAGCTCTATCAAAGTTTGGTTGGTAGCTTGATTTATGCTACATTGACAAGGCCTGATTTGTCATATGCAATTGGTGTGCTTTCACAATTCATGCATTGTCCTAGAAAGGAACATTGGATTGCAGGACAAAGAGTACTTAGGTACATCAAAGGTACACTCAAAGAAGGGCTGTACTATGGATTTACTTCTGATACAAGAGTGAAGATATATAGTGATGCAGATTGGGTAGGTAATGTGGATGATAGAAGATCAACACATGGATATTTGTGCTATGTAGGAGACAAATTGATTTCATGGTGTTCTAAGAAGCAACATACAGTTGCTTTGTCATCTACAGAAGCAG
>MU260819.1:122500-130000 GCA_020310875.1 Ceratopteris richardii | reverse complement strand
GAATGATATCAAAGGAGATGTTGATAAGAGTGTAGGTCATGCAATGTATTCTAAAGACAAGAAGAAAGCTAGCAAAGGAAAGCAACAATCACTTGAAGGTGAAGGTACTCCGAGTCAAGCAAACTTCCTAAGAGGAAGAGGAAGTGGCAGAAATAGAGGAAGAGGCAAAAAAAACAAAGATAATGTTAGAGCTTGTTGGATATGTGGTCAGACCAATCATCTATCTCATGATTGTTGGCATAATAATCAAAGCAATGGTAATTTTAATCCGAAATTTAATCAAAGAGAAAGAGGTGGCAGATATCAGAGAGGAAACTTCAGAGGTAGAGATGGTAGGAATTCTTTTGGAAGAAGTGGAGGAAGAAACTTCCAAAATCAATCCTATAATAACACCTACTACAATTATGCATCAGATCAGAAAGAAGATTCAACTCTTATTATGAATGCAACATGTGAAGCCTCACATGAAGACATGAGAGTATTTTATATTGACTCAGGGTGTAGCAATCATCTGAGTGGAAACATTGCTTTGATGACTGATCTAGATCATAAGGCAATCAATCACACAGTTCAAACAGGTGACAATACAAAGCACAAAGTAAAGTCAATTGGTTCAGTTAAAGCCAAAGATGGAAGTACACTCTTGAGTAAGGTCTTGTATGTTCCCACAATTCCAAAGAATTTGATTAGTGTAGGACAGATTGTGGAGAAAGGATATGAGGTGAGGTTCACTAATGATGGAAATTAGGTAAGGCTCACAAGCAATCTTATTCTAAGCATGGTTTTATGTATTCAGTAAGACTTGAGTTGGTACATACAGATGTGTGGGGTCCTTCAAAGGACTTCAGTATAGATGGTTCAAGATATTATGTCATATATGTTGATGATGCTACGAGATGGATCACAATGTATGTGATCAAAGACAAGTCAGAAGTGTTTAATACATTCAAACACTATCATGCATATGCAGAAAGGATTACATGACAAAAATTGAAAAGGTTAAGATCAGATGGAGGGGGAGAGTATTTCTGTAACGAGTTCAGTGATTATTTGTGGAATGCAAGTATAAAGAGAGAGGTTACTTGCAGGTACTCTCCTCAACAAAATGGGGTAGCAGAGAGAAGAAACAGAACTCTTATTGAGTTTGCAAGATCAATGATGAAGGAGAAAAATTGTCCTAATTATTTGTGGGCTGAGGCTGTAAACACAACCACATATTTGGTCAATAGGTTACCATGTAAAGCCTTGAAGGGTATGACACCATATGAAGCTTGGTGGGGTAAGATACCTACATTGGATCATTGTAAAATATTTGGATGTTTAGCATATGCATAGGTGCCATCTCAATTGAGGCAAGCAGAGAAGTATGTATTCATTGGCTATGATGACAAGCAAATGGGTTATAGGTTGTGGAGTCCATCCACAAAGCAATTCCTTGTGTCTAAGGATGTTACATTTGATGAGCAAGGTACTTGGTATGCAGGTACACTTAATGTTCATGTAGGTGATGAAGATATTCTAAATCAGAAGAAAGGTAAAGCAAGGGTTCTAATATGTGATGAAGAAGAGAGTAATGAAGGACAAGTTGAAGTAGAAGAGAGGCCAATGTTTGATCCAGAATATGATGAACCAGAGACTTCAAGAAGTGGAGAACTCAGAAGGTCATCTAGGCACAAATGGAAACCTACAAGGTATAGCTATGATACTTCATTCTTGACTACTAAAGATTATGCTTATATGTTAAAAGTAGATGAAGATCCATCGACATATGATGAAGCCAAAGGGAAGAAGAATTGGGAAAAAGCTATGTAGGAAGAATATGATGCATTAATAGAAAATGAGACATGGGATTTGGTTCCTAAACCAAATAGTCAGAAGATCATTGGATGTAGATGGGTTTACAAAACAAAAAGGTTTGCAGATGGAAGTGTATCTAGGTACAAAGCTAGGCTTGTTGTAAAGGGATATGCACAGACATATGGTGTGGACTATGATGAAACATATAGTCCTATTGCAAAGATGAAAACCATAAGGACTCTCCAAAATCAAAGCATTAGTGATTATGTCACTAAGATGAAAGACTTGGCGGAGAGTCTTGGATCTATTGATGAAGATATCAAAGATCACAGGTTGATAGCACAAGTGCTTGCAAGACTGAGAGGAGATGAAAGGTGGAAACCTTTCGTACTCTCAACTGAACTTTCATTAAATCATTTTGTACCAGATTTAAATCAGTTGCTTGGACTAATGTTAACGTTTGAGCAAGATTTGAAGACACATGGAGATAAAGGACATAGTTTGGCTATGTATGCAAAGAATAAGAAGAAAGGTGATAAAGGTAAAGAAAAAGATGAAGAAGAGATGACTACCCAAGCAAATTATGCAAGAGGAAGAGGTAACATGAAGAAAAGAGGTGATACAAAAGGAAGAAGCAATCAGAAAAAGTCTTGTTGGATCTGTGGACTAAGCAATCATTTGGCTCATGATTGCTGGTACAATTCTCAAGGATCAAGTCAGAATCACAATAACAGTAGAGGCAGAAGCAGAAGATATCAAAGAGGAAGACAAAGCCAAAGAGGCGGATATGGTAGAGGTGGAGCAAGAAGTTGGGGACAGAATCAGTCTCACAACACTACCTACTACAACTATGTGAATGATACGCAGAATGACAGTCATACAACGTTGATGATGAACTCGATAAGTATGTCAGAGAATGAAGACCTCAAGGTATTCTATATTGACTCTGGTTGTTCAAATCATTTATCAGGAAATATAGAATTGTTATCAGAACTTGAAGGAGGTATTTCAAATCATACAGTACAAACACGTGATAACACAAAACATAATGTAAGCTCAATTGGAAAGGTAAAGTGTAAGAATGGAGCTGACCTACTAACAAATGTTTTGTATGTTCCAACAATCCCGAAGAATCTGACCAGCGTGGGTCAGATAGTAGAAAAAGGTTTTCAAGTCAGGTTTACAAATGAAGGAGTATTTGTTGAAGATCCAGAGAAAGGATACAAACAAATTGTTCATGGTAAAAAGGAAGGTAGACTTTTTACTCTTAAAGTACAAGGAATGTTGGTCAAGCCTTGATCACACATGGTGATGAGGTATTTACAGAATTAGACCTCTGGCATAAGAGGTTAGGACATTTCAATGAAAAAGGAATCAAAGTTATGGTGGAAAAACAATCTGTGAAAGGATTGCTGAATATGAAGAATCAACATATGATTCACAAGTGCGAAGCCTGTCAGATGGGAAAAGCCCATAGGTTACCATTTCAGAAAATGGGTTACAAACACGATGGTGTGCTAGATGATGGGGGAAGTATCTCAACCCCTAAGCAACGATGAAGCGCGAATGACCTCCACAGGTATCCTTCTTTGACCTCTGCACACCAAAAATGCTCTTACTCAGAGCTTATGCAGAGAACTCCAGTGAACTTTTGTAGACCTGTAGTAGACACCAAGGGCTTTCCAACAAAACAAATTTCACTTGAAATGGATGCTTACACAAAGAGAAACAATGTCTACAACATGAGCTAGTTGAATGCTCACAACTGCTAGTCAAGCAGAGACCTCACTTCACTCCAGCAAACTTTTCTCAAAGATTATACAAAGAATGAATCTCAAACTTGAGTCAACTTTAGAGCACTCTAATAGCTACCCAATGACACCAAAGTCATAGCAAATGGATACATAGAGAAGGAGAACCAGCCCTTACAACAGAGAGCAAAATATTTCCAACAGAGCCTACACAAAGAGAGAGATATCAATCACACAACTTCACTAAAATGAATGTTGCTCCCAGCTTACTCAGAGAATGCTCCAGAGAATTGGTAAGCATAAAATAGACTCTTATAGCTATCCAATGAGACAAGAATTACATCAAATGGATACCATATGAGGGAGAACCAATGCTAACAACTCAGGGGTAGAGAGTTGCAACACTGCCTGCGCACACACATAGATATGCCTACTAAAAGAAAACAAACAAGCAAGCAAGGGGGTTGCTTAAGCAAGGGGCTTGCTTATCACAACTCCAGCACTTAGTGCTCACTTTACATGAGCTAAAACTCCAAGAAGATGGCCCAAAAGAAGTCGGGATACATGCTCCTTTTATAGTGAGAGGTGTGCCCCTAAAATCTAGGAACTACCTTTCCAAATCAGCCTCCTAACTTGGAGGAATTAGTTGAGATGACTTGGGGAGTGGTTGAGTGACTTTTCTTGATGGAATCTCGTGGCTTTTGGCTTCCTTTGATTGCTCCACATGTCCATACAAGATTCCCCACGAATTTTTAGCTTGAAGCTTGACTTTTAACACTAGAGCTCATACATACAGATGTATGGGGACCGACAAAAGAAGGATCTATCAGCGGCTCAAGGTACTATGTTCTTTTTATTGATGATGCAACAAGATGGATAACTCTTTATGTTTTGAAAGAGAAGTCAGAAGTATTTGAAGCTTTCAGGCATTTTCATGCATATGCTCAAAGACTTACAGGAGAGAAACTCAAAAGACTAAGGTCTGATGGAGGAGGATAATATTTTTCTCGAGAGTTCAATGATTATCTATGGAATGCAAGTATCAAAAGAGAAATAACTTGCAGGTATACACTGCAACAAAATGGAGTAGCAGAAAGAAGAAATCGAACTCTAGTTGAGTTTGCAAGAGCAATGCTAAAGGAGAAGAATTGTCCAAATTATCTTTGGGCTGAGGCTGTAAATACAACTACATATCTGGTAAATAGATTCCCATGTACAACTTTAAATGGGATGACCCCTTATGAAGCTTGGTGGGGCAAGAAACCAACACTTGATCATTGTAAAGTGTTTGGATCAGTTGCTTATGCTTATGTACCATCACAACTTAGACATAAGCTTGAACCAAAAGCTAAAAAATACGTGTTCATCGGATATGGTGAAAAGCTCATGGGTTATAGACTATGGAGTCCTCTAACCAAACAATTTATTGTTTCCAGAGATGTAACATTTGATGAAGGAAAAAGTTGGTACACAGACATAGAGTATAATGAAGAAATAATTAAAGAAGAGATAAGAAGGAAAGAAAAAGGAATATCACATATGCAGGTGAATGGAGATGAAGATCATATGCAGGCAAGTACGTCCAGGATCGGATCAGGTATGAGAAACGAAGATGGACCAAGATTTGATGAAGATGTGTATTCAGATACACATGAAGAATATGAGCTAAGAAGGTCAAACGAGTAAGGAAAGAACCAACAAGATATTCCTATGACACTTCTTATTTGACTTAGAAAAACTATGCTTACTTAGTAAAGGATGATGAAGAACCTCAGAATTACAGTGAAGCAAAAGGTAAGAAACAACGGGAAGAAGCAATGAAGGAGGAGTTTAAAGCGGTGGAAGAGAACAAGACTTCGGAACTTGTTCCAAACCAAATGGTAAGAAAGTAATTGGAAATAAATGGGTTTACAAAGTTAAGAAACTTGCAGATGGAAGGATAGCCAGATACAAAGCTAGACTGGTGGTCAAAGGCTATGCTCAGACGCATGGCATAGATTATGATGAGACGTTTAGTCTGGTGGCAAAGATGTCAACCATAAGGACATTGATTGCTGTAGCAGCATCAAAAGGATGGAAGCTAAGTCAGCTGTATATAAAGAATGCATTTTTAAATAGATATATATCAGATGAAGTCTACATGGAACAACCTGAAGGGTTTGTAAGTTCTAGTTACCTAGAACATGTTTGCAGAGTAAAAAGAGCTCTCTATGGATTGAAGCAAGCTCCAAGAGCTTGGAATTATAGACTTGTGAAGTATCTCAGTGACCTTGGATACCAAAGCTCAAAGGCTGATGCAAGTCTACTCATTAAGAGAACAGATGAAGGTATGATCTACATTTGTATTTATGTAGATGACATAATAATCACAGGAACCTCAGATGAAGGAATCAAGGAGGTAAAAAGATTGCTTGAAAAAGAGTTCAAGATCAGTGATCTAGGAAAGTTATCATACTTTCTTGGAATGGAAGTTACATATACAGATCATGGTGTATATGTTTCACAAGAAAGGTATCTCCTAATCTTACTGAAGAAGTTTAACATGGAGAATTGCAGAGAAGCTTCAACACCGCTTGAAGTAAATCATAAACTCATCACATATGATGGTGTAGAGTTTAAAGATATGAGGAAGTATCAATTGTTAGTAGGAAGTTTGATTTATTCTACGCTAACAAGACCAGATCTCAGTTATGCAATGGGAGTTCTTTCACAGTTTATGCATTGTCCGAAGGATCAACATTGGGTTGTAGGACAAAGAGTTCTTAGATATATCAAAAGAATTATAAAAGAAGGATTATATTATCCTTTTACATCAGATATAAAGCTGAGAGCATACAGTGACTCACACTGGGCAGGAAGTCAAGATGACAGAAGATCAACACATGGGTATATGATATACCTAGGAGATAAGCTTGTAAGTTGGTGTTCGAAGAAGCAACACACAATGGCTTTATCGTCAATAGAAGCAAAATATAAAGGACTTGTGGAAGCAGCTAAAGAAGTGATATGGATGCAGACCTTGTTCAAAAGCATGGGTATTGATCAAGGTATACCTATAATACATGGAGATAATATGAGTTCATTGTATCTTGCAGCAAATCCAGTATTTCATGCAAGAACAAAGCACATAGAAATTCAATATCATTTCCTGAGGGAAAAGGTAATGGAAAAAGATATTGAAATAGTATACACATCTACAAAAGATTAGATAGCAGATATTTTGACAAAGAGCTTAGATGGAGTAAAGACAAGCAGATTCAAAGAAATGGCAGGTATAAAAGAAAAGAAGAATATATGAAAGATCAGAGAATGCAAATTAGTGATTGAGGGGGAGCTGTTGAAGAATCACTCACAAATTTGACATACAGACAGACATAAAGATGAAGAAAGACAAAGAGAAGCAAAAACAAAGTATTCAGAAAATCAAGCCTTAGTGAAGGGACAAATTCACGACTGTAATATAGTTCATAGAAACTTCCAAAATTACGAGTTTTGAATCTCGAAACAAAATGTATATATATGAGTGAAGAAGGAAGCAGAGATAGAGCATAGAACTGGAATAGAATAGTGCATATAGAAAATAAAGAAGTGATATAGAAGATGCCAGAGATTGCATATGTAGAGATGAATCATAGAACCTGAATTGTCGGGTATTCATCTGAGAGAGATGGTAAGTAATAACTACTCAGAGTAGGAGAGTTTTCCATAGCTATGAGCAAAGTGAGACCAAGCTATTTTGTACACATCTTCTCTAATAGAAAACACATGTTCATGTGGAAGTTTGAGTGCATTCTTCGTATGTGAAGAAATCTGAGTGATTTCATATTACTGTGAAAGTTAGTTAACAGTTACACCTTTCTCAGTAAACATTTTCCGGTACTTCTGCAAGTTAGATCTCACAGTATACTGTAAAGTTTTTCATGACTGATAGCTCATCTTGATGCTAGGAGTC
>MU260819.1:90000-97500 GCA_020310875.1 Ceratopteris richardii | reverse complement strand
ACTAGGATTGAGCTTCCCAACAAAGGAGGAGTAGAAAACTCCAAAGAAGGGCTGCCATAAAGTGTTGAAGACTTAACAAGGACTTGAGGATACTCCCCATGGTTTCAGCACAAGCAAGTGCCATGATAGAAGGAAGAATCACTCATGCAAAGTGTGACATGTTGGCTGAAGCAAAGAAAGGTAAAGAAGTGCATTTGCAAAGCTAAGGGTTGATGTAAATTGTTGAAAATAAAAATCAACATTGTGTGGTGGTAAGTTCCAAGAAAATTCAATGTGAATGTATTGTGAAAGGTTAAGGCTAGTAAGATCACCTAAAGAGAGTGGCAAGCCAAAGTAAAGGCAAGGAAGACCATTCCAAGAGGAGTGGCAAGCCTAGATAAAGGCAACTAAGACCATCCCAAGAGGAGTGGCAAGCCTATGTTAGGTGCAAGAAGCACCAAAGACCAAGTTAACGTCTAGTGAAAGGTTGAGGCAAGTAAGAACACCCAAGAGGAGTGGCAAGCCTATGGCAAGTAAGACCATTCAAAGAGGAATGGCAAGCCTATGTGAGGGCAAGTAAGACCATCCCAAGAGGAATGGCAAGCCTTGTTAGGTGCAAGAGGCACAATTGATAACATTCACAATTTCTTGTGTATTTTTGTAGGTGATGAAGAAAGCTTGGAAGATGTGGAAGCTATGAATGCTTCACATGAAGAGAAACTCATGAAAGAATTCACATATGATCAACCCATTGTTGATTTTGCAGGTATAAAATCAGCCATGAAGAATGAAGTAAAGAGTATGAAGCAAGGGGGAGTTAGCTTGCAAGGATTGGAAGATCCAAGAAGAGTCCAATGAAGAGAAAGTGGAGCCAAACCAAATTTTCGATTTGGAAGAGTCAAAGAAAGAGTAAGAGCAGCCATCAAAGGTGAATCAAAGCAATAGTAGGAGCCACCTACATTGAAGGAGTGCTAAGAAGACAAGGAGCAGCCATGATGCACAAAAGAAGTCATGAAGACAAGTTGGAAGAAAGCATGACAACCATAATGGTGTCAAAAGGAGATGGAATTATTGCACCCAAAGACAAAGTCAAAGATGATCCAAAGATAAAGGAGGATCAAATAGAAGCATGCAAAAAAGAGAGAAGCCATGAAGCCATGAAGGTACAAAGACAGGACAACAAAGAAGAAGAGAGTGAAGCAACAAGGATATGTACATCTAAGGTGATCTCGTTCATTCTAGAATCTTGTATGTGTTGGTGTGAATTGCAAGCCTACACATTTGGCTCAAAGGATGCATTGAAGTCTACACATACATGAAGAAGCATAGGAACATATGCTAGTGGTTACTTACCACTTTACCTCATTGTAAAAGTCAAATTGACTTGGAATCTTTTTGTAATCACCTACCAAAATGAGTCATGGAAAAGTAGCTCATTTGATTGAAGGAATATATCCTAATATGTAGGAGCTTGATCATAGGGAGCCAAGATTTGAATTTGAATTCAAATCTTCACTCATTACATATAATAGAAAACATGAAAAGTCGCGGGTATTAGAGATCACTTCCGAGCTTCTCATTTTCTGATTTTGAGTGTGTGTAAGGACTATACTATAGCCTACACCTCTCTACACCATTAGGCAATGTTGTTCATGCCAATGGGATTGTATACAAGTGTCCATTAATAGATACATTTACATCATTCATCTCTGAGTTCTCTGTTAGTCTACTCAGAAGTCTGTCAACTTGTCAAGGGCATATCTCGGTCAATTCTTTACCAAATTCAGTGATTCAAAGCTTTTGGGATTTAACTCAAAGTCTTTTACATGCTATCAAAGTTAAGTGATTCTATTCAGCCATTTCAGAGAAATCTGCATCGAGGTGAACTCTGGTCATTTTCTGCTACAGTCCTAAAAAGTCGAGGGTATAGCTAAACTTGCTAAATTGATTTCTCTTAGTATAGTTTATCTTTTTACATCATTCCACTTGAAAATGGTAGCTTACTAAGCTAATTAAATACCCCTAGAAGGAATTTTATCAATTTCTACTGTGCTCGAAACACTGAGCAAAACATTGAACAGGTGTCAAGACATAAATAGAAGGTTTTCTTGAGTTTGTGAACTTCAAAGTTATCTGTTTTGGTTCAATCATTACACACCCAAAGTACATAGCCCATTTATTGGTGTTATTTTAAAGCTAAGAAGGTCTACTTATCAAGTCTGAAGCAAAAGAGGGCTGGTACAAAGCAGGTGTAGTAGTACCTACTCAGTCTCTTGGAGCATCCATCCATCTTTCCCAACAGTGGTATCAGAGCAATAGAAGTAAAATGGGAGATGGTTTTCCTTCATTTATTGATAAATTGGACAGGAACAACTATCAAGCATGGTCTCTAAGGATGAGACCTACTTACAAGGAAGGAGTCTCTATGGATACATCTCAGGAGATGAGGAATTGCACTCATTCAAAGCAAGAGGATTGCCAACCAAGGAAGAACAAGAAAAACTCAACACATGGTGTGCTAAGGATGCATTGGCAAGGTCTTATTTACTCAACTCTATCTCTGACTTTCTTTTGCCACATATCAGAAATTGTAAGACATCCCAAGAAACTTGGGAAACCTTGTCATCATACTTTTCCTCCAATACAAGGGCTAGGAAAAATCAGTTGTGGATTGAATTCACAACACTAAGGAAGCAACCTAAGCAAGCTGTTTCAGAATTTGTGACCAAGATCAAAGATGTTGCAGATCAGTTAGCAAGCATAGGAGAAGAGATTGAAGAAGAACAAATTGTAAGGCAAGTGATCAATGGAATCAAGGCTGATGACAAATGGGAAAGCTTCACCACTGCAATGGATCTCTACATGGACATGCACACTCCAGATCTTACAACTCTCATGGGACAACTATTTACACATGAAGCAAAGCTCACAAAAAATGGAGATAAATCCAAAGGTAATAACTCTTCTGCCCTATACACTGATAAGAAGTCTAAGGATAAAGGCAAGAGCAAAAAAATGGAAGATGAAGGTTCTACCTCCCAGGCCAACTATGCAGGGAGAGGTAGATCTTCAAGAGGAAGGGGTAGAGGAGGTAAGCAAGGTAGGGGGAGACCCTATAACTCATCACCATGCAACATTTGTGGTTTATCAAATCATACTACAGATGAGTGTTTCAGGAATTACAAAAATCAAAGAGGAAGAGGCTACCAAAGAGGTGGATACTCACAGTCAAGAGGAAGGTTCAACCATCACCAAGGCCACAACAACAATTACAACAACAATTACAATGGCAACTACCAAGGAGGATTCAAAACCAGAAAGGACTACAACAACTACATAGAGGAGTAGGATGACTCTCTTCTGATCATGAACATTACTTCAAAGTCAGGTACAAATGATGACCACCTATTCTACATTGACTCAGGGTGCTCAAATCATGTGGCTGGCAATGTGGCACTACTCTCTGATCTTGAGGAACCAAAAGGTAAACATCAAGTCCAAACAGGTGATGATACAAAGCATTCTATAGTTGAAGTTGGAACTATTAAGACTTGTGATGGAAATCAGAATTTGTTGAGCAGGGTACTCTATGTACCAACCATTACCAAAAATTTGATGAGTGTTGGTTAGATTGTGGAGAAAGTTTTGCAGGTCAGATTCAATCAATATGGAGCATATGTGGAGGATCCAAGATATGGGTTCAAGAGGATTGCTAAAGGAGAAAAATCAGGTAGACTTTTCACTTTTGAGTTGGAAGATACAAAGAATATTGCACTATACAGTTATAAAGATCAAACACTTTCAGAGCTTGAGATTTGGCACAAAAGGTTAGGGCACATAGGAGAAAGAACCTTGAAACAAATGTGCAGGGACCAATGTGTGCTTGGGATACCTAATGTATCCAAGCAACATATGATTTACAAGTGTGGTGCTTGTCAATTTGGTAAGTCTCACAGGTTACCCTTCTCCAAGAAAGGATATATGCATGAAGACTACCTAGAGCTTGTACACACAGATGTATGGGGACCAAGAAAAGACCCCTCAGTCTCAGGTTCAAGGTACTATGTGTCTTTCATTGATGATTATAGCAGATGGACTGTATTGTACTTCATGAAGCACAAGGATGAGGTATTTAATTGCTTTAAAAAATATCTTGCATTAGTTGAAAACCAGACAGGAAGGAATTTGAAGAGGCTAAGGTCAGATGGAGGTGGTGAGTACTTCTCCAATGAATTTGAAGACTTCTTGCAGGACAGAGGCATCAAAAGAGAGATAACCACAAGGTATTCTCCTGAACAGAATGGGGTAGCTGAAAGAAGAAATAGATTAATTGTTGAGACAGCTAGATCTATGCTTAATGAGAAAAATTTACCTAACTATCTATGGGCAGAGAGTGTTTCTACTGCCACTTACCTCATAAACAGGTTACCATCTAAGTCTCTTGATGGTATGACACCCTATGAAGCATGGCATGGTAAGAGACCATCATTAGATCACTGCACAATATTTGGATGTGTAGCATATGTGCACATTCCCTCTCAGATAAGAGGTAAGCTAGACCCAAAGGCCGAAAAATGCATTTTTATTGGGTATGATTTAAATCAAAAAGGTTACAGGTTTTATAATCCTACCAATAAGGGATTTATGGTAAGCAGAGATGTGACCTTTGATGAAAATGATTCTTGGTATGAGAATGAATGCAGGAAGGTTAAACTACCCTATGATTTGGAAGAGGAATTTCCAAAACTTATAAAGGAGGAACCTACTCAGAAGACTCAAGTTTAGATGATGAAGACACTATCAACCTTGAAGAATTCAAGGCATGGAAGTCCAAGGGCAAAATGAAGATGAAGAAGCTTGAAGACATACCTGAATCTTCAACTCAATCAATCAGAAGATCTCAAAGAGAAAGCGAAAAACCTATCAGATACGGGTATGATACATCTCTTGTTACTAAACATTCAGTTTATCTTGCCAAAGATTTGTCAAATGAAGAACCAGGATCATATGAAGAAGCAATAACCAAATCAAAATGGAAAAAAGCTATGGATGAGGAGATTGGAGCACTCAAGGAGAGTGACACATGGGAGTTAGTACCTAAGAAGGACTCCATGAAGGTAATAGGATCCAGATGGATCTATAAGTTGAAAAGAAATTTTGATGGAACAATTAATAGGTACAAAGCCAGATTGGTAGCCAAGGGTTTTGCACAAACCCAAGGCATTGACTATGAAGAGACATTTTCTCTTGTGGCCAAGATGCCAACAATCAGAGTGTTGGTAAGTGTGGCTGCATCAAAGAATTGGAACATGTACCAATTGGATGTCAAGAATGCTTTCTTGAATGGATGGATTTCAGAAGAAGTTTATATGTCACAACCTCCTGGCTATGAGGACCCTAAGAAGGTAACTTATGTTTGCAAATTAAAAAAGGCTTTATATGGATTGAAGCAGGCACCTAGGGCATGGAATTACAGGTTAACTACATACCTCCAAGACCAAGGTTTTGTCATGAGCAAGGCTAACACTTCTCTGTTCATTAAGAGGAGTAATTCAAAGGTAATATATCTCTGTGTTTATGTTGATGACATCATCATTACAGGTAATGATGTCAATGGAATCAGATATATCAAAAGCCAGATGATGAAGGAGTTTAAGATCAATGATCTTGGTCTATTGAAATATTTTTTGGGGCTTGAATTAGTTTACACTAATTCAGGGATATACATTACTCAGAAAAAGTATGTACAGGATCTGTTGAAGAAGTTTCACTTGCAGGATGCTAAAGTAGCAAGCACTCCAATGGAGGTCAACCTAAAGCTAAGTGCCCATGAAGGTGATGAAGTCAAGGACATTACAGGTTATCAAAGTATGGTAGGTAGCTTGAACTATGCTACCTTAAGAAGGATAGATATTGCATATCGAGTTAGTGTGCTAAGTCAATTTATGCACAAGACAAGGATACCTCACTTAGAGGCTGCCAAAAGAATCTTGAAGTATCTCAAGGGTACACAGAACCATGGTTTGTATTTCCCTTACACTTCAGATATTGATATCAAAAATTATTCAGATGCAGATTGGGCAGGATGCAAGGATGATAGGAGAAGCACTTCTGGATATATTTCCTTTGCAGGTGACAAATCAATTTCATGGTCTTCAAAGAAGCAGCCTACTGTTGCTTTATCTTCCACACAGGCAGAGTATAGAGGACTAGCAAATGCCACACAAGAAGCAATTTGGATTAAGCTTTTGTATACAGAATTGGGTTTGTTTACTAGGTCACCAATTATCTTTGGAGATAATACAAGTTCTCTTCACCTTGCAGCTAATCCTTTTTACCATGCTAGGACCAAACAAATAGAGGTCCATTACCATTATGTGAGAGAGAAATTGATAAGCAAGGCCATTCAACTCACCTATGTATCAACCAACATGCAATGTGCAGATTTGTTGACTAAAGCTTTGGATGGAACAAAACTTTGTAGGTTCAAATCCATGATTGGATTGCAGGATATACTTGAAGATTGAAAATGAAGACTTAAGCCAAAATGTTTGGCTTGAGGGGGAGCTGTTGGTGTAAATTGCAAGCCTACACATTTGGATCAAAGGATGCATTGAAGTCTACACATACATGAAGAAGCATAGGAACATATGCTAGTGGTTAATTACCACTTTACCTCATTGTAAAAGTCAAATTTACTTGGAATCTTTTTGTAATCACCTACCAAAATGATTCATGGAAAAGTAGCTCATTTGATTGAAGGAATATATCCTAATATGTAGGAGCTTGATCATAGTGAGCCAAGATTTGAATTTGAATTCAAATCTTCACTCATTACATATAAAAGAAAACATGAAAAGTCACTCGTATTAGAGATCACTTCCGAGCTTCTCATTTTCTGATTTTGAGTGTGTGTAAGGACTATACTATAGCCTACACCTCTCTACACCATTAGGCAATGTTGTTCATGCCAATCGGATTGTATACAAGTGTTCATTAATAGATACATTTACATCATTCATCTTTGAGTTCTCTGTTAGTCTACTCAGAAGTCTGTCCACTTGTCAAGGGTATATCTCGGTCAATTCTTCACCAAATTCAGTGATTCAAAGCTTTTTGGATTCAGCTCAAAGTCATATACATTGTGTCAAAGTTTGAAGTGATTCTATTCAGCCATTTCAGAGAAATCTGCGTTGGGGTGAACTCTGGTCATTTGCTGCTACATTCCTAAAAAGTCTGAGGGTATAGCTAAACTTGCTAAATTGATTTCTCTTAGCATAGTTTATCTTTTTACATCATTCCACTTGCAAATGGTATCTTACTAAGCTAATTAAATATCCCTAGAAGGAATTTTATCAATTTCTACTGTGCTGGACACACTGAGCAAAAATTCAGCAGGTGTCAAGACATAAATAGAAGGTTTTCTTGAGTTTGTGAACTTCAAAGTTATCTGTTTTGGTTCACTCATTACACAGATCACTTTCAAAGTACATAGGCCATTTTTTGGTGTTATTGGAAATC